>JAAAKL020000363.1:0-44245 GCA_010016065.2 Carybdea cf. marsupialis auct. non (Linnaeus, 1758)
GGTGGCTGGAGGACGAGGAAGGGGACGGCCTAGGAGGATATGGACTGATGATATAGCAGATTGGACAGGGAGGAGTGCAACGGAGTGCGCAAGGGAGGCAATGGACCGGGACAAGTGGCGTAGGTGGGTCGTCAAAGTGCCCCAAGGGCCAGCGGCTAAGGGAATGACCTGACCTGACCTGACCTGACCTGACTACTCATTGAAGGAGTAGCGCTTACCTTGCCATGCATTGATATTATCTATGATAGTGTTAAGTTTGGTTTTCAATTCTCTATCGGATATACTGCAATTTGTTCATTTTTGGTCTCGTAAACTATGATAGGTTCTGACTTCTGAACTACAGATGATCAACCTACAGATGATCAACCTACAGATGATCAACCTACAGATGATCAACCCACAATCCATTGCAATGGTAGATGTGCATCTGTTATCAAGATATAATTATGTAAATTAGTCTCTATTGTTTGTATCTTATAAAAGCCTGGTAAAGAGAGTTGTAGATCAAGATGCGGATGAACTGTTCATGGAATGTTAGTAATAGAGCCTGATATCGTTCATATATAATTTCGAAAATGTACACCACGGCTTACTTTATTCGGTATTCTTAGATATCGAATCTATCGTCTCCACAACACATCAACCAAAGGGTTACTGTATTCATAATAAAGAGTAGGACCGTCTCTGGTTTGGAAAAGTTTGGGCGTGGTTTCATCAGAGATCATGAAACATGGGTTTCATAAGTTTATGCTAAGACCACTACACCCCCACCCTCGCCCCCATCCCAACAGACATGTCACTTATGATGGCCTAAAACTTGTCACATCCTCGGTAAGGGCAGGAAAATTCTAGTTTGCTAGTCATATCCTTAGGGTTTCTTACAAAGTTTTATCAGCTGCGCTTTTGTAGTAACCACAACCTAATAGCACAGGGTACAATATTTTTTCCCATGTTATTTGCATTTACACAGGACTAAGATGTAATGGTTAACGAATTACGATGCCGTATAGGAACGAGTAGATTAATTTTATGGCAGATAGACAGATAGATAGATAGACAAATAGGACGTTATGGAGTGAGGCACGTAGGCAGATAGATAGCGGGTAGCTTAGTACGACTATTTGACATTTGACTTTGGAGTTATGTATGGCCATAAAGCGAAACATGCCATTAAGATCACAAAAGATCTCTGATAGGCTTTAAAAACGTCTACGTCTCGCTGAGATTTGATTACAAAAGTAAGAATGGGTAATGAACTAGTTGTTATATTGTATGCTAGAAGAGTAGTACAGAATCTATAAACGACTCAAAGTTTTTTAATCAAATACTATTTGGGTCGCTGGACTCAGGTTTGAAATCTTGAATCTTGTGTGTATGGTCCCACTGTCGTTGCTATGGTATTAATAAGAGAAATAATCGCTTCTTTTTGGCTTCTTCTTACCAAGTCAACAATGTGGCAACTAGTAGTTAGAATTTTGTCAAATCTCAGAAGACAAATTCTTTCAACGAATTCATACTAATAGACAACACTGTTTAACCAGATTATGTCTGGTCGTAGAGGCAACAGTGCATGATCACGATGAAGTTACCCGGAAAGGTAATGAGGGCAATATCGAAACATATATCATCAATAACTAGATCGCAAGATTTGTTTATGGCAGATTTCTGATTTCGCTTATCATAGACTCCAGGATCTAACATGTGCTCGTCTAAATATCAGTTAACAATAACAGGTGAACCGTCAAGAAATAAAGGAAGGTGATTATGGTCTTACGGGTAAAACCAGAAAGTTTGCTAAGTTTTAGGTAAGCATCCACTCCGAACAAATAAACGGGCACGTTTCTTACAATAATGTCTAACGCTAGGTGCCCCCTAGTAATCACTTTGTTCGGAATTGAAAGCCATCAGATATAAAGAAATAGAATTCTGTAGTTTACCCATAACATACAGCGTCGCTGCTTGTCTGTCTGCCTGTCTGTCTGCTTCCATACTTCAAGGTCCACAGGTCGATAAAATTTAAATAGCATATTGCGCACGCGTTTAATAGTTTTCGGGAATAAAATGTGAAGATTTAAAAATAAAAGGAAAAGGCAAGTGATGGAAAATTACCCCCTCAAATCATATAGGAAAAAGGATACTGTGCAAATTTTAGTGAGCTGTGGACAATATTATGCTCAGCATATCTTCAAAAATACGCGTTTTAGGGACACGGAACAACTCACGGAAATGTTACCAAAACATGAGAAAGGGAATTCTAACCGAAAAGAGTCTACATTGTAAAACTATTGCATGGTTATGCATGGTTTGATGTATACTACTGTATTTAACTTTCCAAATTGGACATACTCTATTCAGCTTTATGGTTCTACTAACCAGTGATTTGAATGACAACATTATTCGTTTTCCTAGTGGCAATATTATTGCCAAATCCACTATCTGTGGATATTTGTTTATTCCTACTCGATTTTCAATGTACATCCCTCGCCTCCGTCAGATTTGGCCCTTGAAGATTTGCCATTAAGCGGATAAATCTATCAAGAGTCCTTTAAACAGTGACAAAAGTTAAAAGAGAGCTGTTTCGTAATTTTGATGTGTTTCAGACAACTTTGTACATGATCTTCTCTTGTTGTGCCATGACATCGGTGTGATTGAGTGAAATGAGAAGAACAAAGTTCTGAAATATAATACAAGAACATAATACAAAAGGGTTGAGCACGGCTCCTGTCTCTTCTCCTGATGATTTAGTCTACATAAAGATCGTTATATTTTCACTTTATTTAATTTTACTAAAATTTTGGGCATTTAGGATCTATTTTCTTCATAGAATGATGGCGTAAGTGGAGCTTCTTCTGCTTTAAAAAGTAGAAGAGATGCTTCACAAAGGCAAACCAAAGTAAATACGCGATGGATTATGACCTGATTCCATTCATATCGCTAGCTTCCTCTGTTGGTAGAGATGTCTTTCTACCTCTACTTTCAAGTAAGCTCTAATAGTGCCGGAATTAGGGGCCGGTCAAATAAGTCATGACCTAGGAGCCCGTCTCCATGGAGACATGCGCTTCGGTGTTAAGGAATTTATATTGGTCTTCCTTTGTGTAAATAGTCGAAGATCGGGAAAATGGCTAATTGGAGTGGGTGCAGCATCTCTAGTATCTCCGCTGCAGGGTCTCGCCCACGTCGTACTGCAATAAGTGGCATCATATGGTTCCGGTAAACTTCACTTTACCCAGGAAGCCGGGGTAACCTCTGTAGCCGCTACCATGTATATTCATAGTTGTACATGTGCTGATTGAAGGGCCCACTTACGCTTACGAACGATGGCAAGCCAGTGATGCACTTTCCAGCATTGTGTGAGACACACTTCCTGTAAATTGAGGGTAGAAAATAAAGACAGGCTTTGGGGTTGCATCGTAGCAACGAGATAATATGGAACACCTGCCAGGAAAAGGAAAGTAAGTAAGAAAAGGCGGATTTAAACTAAGCGACGACAAGCAAGTGTAAAGAGTTCATCAAACTGCTTTAAGATAACTTGTGTTGCAGCTCATCAAGATAGAGGAAATGTAAGAAACTGTTAAAATTAAAGCTTTCAAGATTCGAGTGGTGACTTATTGTTTAACATTATAATTAAACCAAGAATCAACATCTGAAGCTTGTGAGATGTAAACGGATGCATATTTCCTAATACAGGAAACTTGAACGTTTATTTGGTGTTGGTTGAAGGAGCATCACGCAAGCTCAGAAGCAAACATGCCTTAAGCTAAAATAGAAGAGATTCTAAGCGGCATTCTTTTTTTAAACAAGAAAATGCATTATTTTTGAGACTCTGGCAGTGGTCGAAATAGGGAAATTTGTGTCATCGGTGAGAATTAAAATGCGGAAGCAAGGTCAGAGGAAGGGGCTGGGGCACTAGAGAAGTTTGCAAATTTGTCTCATTTCAGTTTTTTCTAGGGTCATTTCGGAAGAATCTGCTGACGGGCAAAACAGAACGTTGGCGCAAGAAATGATATTTCAAACACCGTGAAATTGATCAGGTATTCTACAACATAGGGCAAGGAATAAAACATAAACATGACCAGAGTATCAAAATAACTACAGACATGGTGAAATGTACATGGAAAGACAGCAAGAGCAGTTTTATTATTCACTATGAGAGATTTTAGATGACGAGAAGGAATCAGATCATTCCGATATGACAAAATGTGGTAATTCCGCAGACGCTTTGTTTCTTTGTTTTTCGTACTGTTTCCTTTCCCCTTGAGCCATACGAAGCTCACTAAATTACTTAAGGATATCATATCTGTATTCGAAGACCTGAGGATGAATGACATTGTTTTGTTATTCATGACTTTCCCCATCCGGGTTTTTTTTTTTACTTTTTTGCCATCGGTCTTTTTCATTTTCCTGCCGGTTTTCACCAATCATGGGCCGTTATTTCGATCACTGTCTGCAGTGGCGGTTTTGAAGGGTGCTGGGCCCTGGGCCGAAGAAGTTTGCGGGGGCCCTATGACGTCATGTATTGCAAGGAGGTTCAGACGTGATCACACTGAGGAAGTTCCTGAGACATTTTATTCCTTCCAGTGGATACATTTCGAGTTTTCACTTTCTTCTATGAGATAAATATGGGCAATGAGACACATCCTTTTATCTTAGCATTGAGGTGCGGGGCCCCCCTACAGGCGCGGGGCCTCGGGCTATGGCCCTGTCGGCCTCCCCCTAAATCCGCCACTGACTGTCTTGATCGAAACTATTGAGGAAACTTGAGTTTTACTCAACTATAAGATAGATTTATTGACTCAATATAACATAAGATGCATACATACTGAAGAGGTAAAATCAATAGTCAGTAAACTTCATTAAGACAAGTTACCTTAGTAACACTATAAACATAATAAAGTCTGGGGGATACAAAACTAATGATAGAATTATCATCAAATTGTGCTATAGATAATATGAGTTCGCCAACATGTCTGTATTGTATGAACCTTTGACATTTGATCCCCTTTATCTTCTTACACTGCTCCTGTGAGAAAATTGCGAAAGACGATAGACACAAGGACGTCAGTTACATAACGGTAACTAAGTTACAATGGATGAGTTACATAACGGTGACATGCCACAGGATTGCTTCATTACACTTCACTCCGACTGAAAAGAGGGTAGGTGGACCCTACAGGGGCATCGAGTCCTATTACTTTTTCTTAGTTTTTATTCATTAGAAGCTCATAGGGTTCTTGAAATTACTCTCTTACGAGTGGGAAGATCTACGTGCGTACGCTTATGTCTACAAGGAATACTGCAGCTACTCTTCATTATATATTTATGATGTGTAGCTGTCGAGACTGCTTAATCTCCCTCAATGGCACCTGATGTAAACTGGGGGTGGCCCATGCTTTCGGATCCTCGAACAAGTGCCACACCCACCCATCCCCACTAATCTTTATCCCTATTCACACCTATCAGAGGTAAGTAGAAAAATTTAAAAGTGTATCCTAAACCTTAATCAGTTGGTAATATCTCGATCATCAAACTTGAGACAATGTTCGAGATAAAAGATATAAATTCGCAGGTCTTGTCTTGTTTCATCATCAAAATGAGGCTATGAATGCTAGCTTCTCTGAAATTTATGCACACTTCACCTTATCAGATATGAAAACCGGAATGGTAATGGTATTAAAGATTTTAGTGAACCAGTTTTGCCTGCAGCAGAGGTTATATGGCAATATTTAATGACATATGAGGAGAGTTGAGGCTACACCACCTTCCAAAGATGCAAAGGGGGATGGTTTTCCAAGCAAAATAAGTAATTGATCCTAACAAAATTCTGAACTTTGATGCGAGAAATGTAAATTAATATTGACGGAATGAAGGAATAAAGTTCTGATAAAATACATTTTTCATCACTTGACTCCATATGCACAGAGAATGCACAAGTTATCGAGAAAAGGAGTTACTTTGGGGGCAAACAGATCACTTTGAAATTTATTACCATTTCAGGAAAACAAATTTATATGAGGGACAACAAATGTATAAGTAACCAAGAGGCTTAGTCTATAGGCAATAGAATAATATTTACGACCAAAATTGTCTCGTAGGCCTATACCGCAACGAATTTTATTGACCTGGATTTACCTGCGTTGAAGGCGGAGATTTTTCTGTTGATAAATGTAGGAATGAACAAGTAAGCCTCCTTTAAGGAGTTTAATATGTAGGCCTAAAATAGCCCTGGAAAAACCGTCTCACTCTTGTCGCCGCACATTTTTAACATGTAATTTATTTCTTGAGCGACCACGTTTGCCGGTACCTGCGGTCAAAAGTCAAAGACTTCTTTCGCAATCGACAAAAGAATCAGGTAGCCGCATTTAAGTTTTGATGAAATGTTCAATGAGATAATTGAAGGCCCAGTAAACAATATAGGATGGAGATCCACATCAGCATCATGGTGAACCCCTATGCCTTGCAACCCACGATGTCTTCAGAGCCATCAATCAAGTCTATGTTCATGTGGGTTTGTCATTCCCAGTCCCTTTTGCGTCTAGTGATGGCGTATCCATTACTGGAAGTCTGCTTGAATATTGCTGACTTTGTAAGTAAATCATGGCTTTGTTCGCTGATTGGAGTCGTGATACAAACAGAGTGCGTCTTTAGTAGCACGTACCCTTCTTCCACCTACTGTTCGGTAGATCTACTATGATAATCTGGTGCCTTGTACATCGATGGTATTCTTGTTCTATGTGAACGATCTTAAACAGTTTCAGCGATCTTTCCCGCAGATACTGAAATTTTTACTAATAATCACCTCTTACTTTCATAGTGATCTTGTAATGTACACCGATGAGAACCTTGTCTACTGATAGTATTCTACTCCAATGATAATAATTTTATCCAATAGTGGTTGTCATTTCCACGAAAGTGGTCTTCTATACAATTGATTGTTTTTCCTACTGACATTGATAGTGTCCATTAACATCAGTTATGCTGCATAATTATTGTCTTGTTGCTGCAAGATTATCAACAGACGTTTTATTTAAGCTTTGGAGTGATTTTGTAGGGTATTGTTGTGGTGTCATAGTTATTAAACATATGCAAGTATAATTGCATCTACGAGTTTGTATTACGTAATTTTTGCCTCAGACTCCAGATAGTTGAAATCTATCCAAGTGCCATCAACAACATAACTCCGAGCATTTAAATAGGAGGAATATTTTCGTTATCATATATATTACACAAAGTAGCACTATCGTTTTTGCACTTAAAAGCTATTTTCGTCTGCCACTCCTCAGAATTCTAAAATTTTGACTCTGAGGAGTGTCAGAAGAGAAAAGCTTTTAAGTAAAAAAGATGATTAAGCGATTTCATGAAATTTTAATGTTCTTTTTGTTTCTGATCTGTAATATCCCCCTCCTACATTTTCTTATTAAGGCTGTATATGCAATTGTACCGAGTGAACGCAGATTCTGTGACTACTTCGCGTTCATCTCTTCTCCCGGTGAAAAGAATCAATATCACAAGAAGCGTAGGTTGGCTAAAGAATGAAAAGTTATTAACTAAATTATCCTTCGGGGAACCAAACCAGCTATATAATTTTAAATTCCTAACACAAATAGAAGAAAATTAAGTATGCACAACACCACCATAAAATCACACTTTCAGTTCTTCTTGTACTTTGTCGAACCTATTACTTTAACTTTTAAAAAGAGTTTGGACTTGTTAGAGAGAAAATACGTCACTTGGTGTCGGGGGACAGACTTCTTCTGATTTGTCTAGACATCAGGATTATCGATTCTGAATTCTTCTAGAACATTCTTTAACATTTGGAATATTCTACAACTTTTCAGAACATTCTAGAACATTCTAAAGTGTTCTGTCAAGTCTTACAGGTTTTCAGAACCTTCAAGAAGTCACACTAGAAATTTCCAGAATGTTCTAGAACTTTCTACGACTTTCTACAGAGTTCTATGTAAAGAAGCCGAATTGTATATAAGGCAGGAATACAGGCATTTTTGTATCTTTCATGGAAGCAAGGAACATAAGCTGTATATAGGATAATGAAATATCTGCTAATAAATTATCTGATATTGAGCAATCTCTCATATCTGTGGAATACAAGACTTTGCATATGTCTCATTTGCTGCATTATACGGCATCGGATAGATGCATGAGATAAATAGATGAATGTTCAGTGCTAACTTTCTAAACACATGACCAAACTAATCTTTATAAATCCCGTATTTGCTACTGATTACATCTGATGTAGCTGCAGCTTATGGTTGACATTCTCCTCTTGTCTCAAGCTCACTTGATATAAAAAAGATCTACCATTGAATTGCCTCGGTCTGGCGCTCAAGTGTACACGAGGCTTTAGAAGACTTGCATAATACTGCAGAATGAAAATTACGCGTACGAGAAACTCATTGATATTTAAAAGAGTAAAAAACTCTGGAAACCAATTTTAAGTGAATGGGCTATAAAATGAACCTTTTAGAAATTTTGCAAATAGTATCAAGTATTTACAAAGTACAATGATAAAAGACAGAAATAAAAGAGTTTTTACAAGAAATAAAAAGCTATAGATAGATATGAAAGTGCAGAATACGGAGGACAGCTGACTCAAAGGAAAAGTGGAAACGAGGCTTTCGTATGATAAATAATATAAACAGGAGGTGCCAGCGCCCACTACAGGAGTTCGTTATAATTTAGGAGCAAATGGGAGAAGGCTTGGTAGCAGAGACGATATACCTCAAAGAGGTCTTGAATTATTTGTGCTGCATGGTGTATCAGGGTTATAAAATCTGATATTAAAGCTGCTGGTGGTATAAGACTCGTTTCCATTCAACAACTGCTAAGGTGGTTCCTCCACAATCAGAAACGATAACAAATGTCGCGTTCACTTCTTTTTTTTGGAATTTTTAGTACCCACTTTACTGGAAATAACCTGTACGCTGGCTGCAGAAGGCCATTGAATCTGATGTTCTTGCATTTTTGTTAAATTTTGTAATTATCTTGAAATTCATTCCTATGTCTTTAGTAGTCTGGGATGGTTGTTACATGAAATAAGTCCGTGCAACCTTTAGCAGTGGCGGTTTTGAAGGGTGTGGGGCCCTGGGCCGAAAAAGTTTGCGGGGCCCTATGACGTCTTGCATTGCAAGGAAGTTCAGAACTTCCGGAGGCATTTTATTTTTTCCAGTGGATACAGTTTCTAGTTTTTACTTACTTTCATGACATTGATATGGGCAGTTAGACACATAGCTTTTTTGTTAGCATTGAGGCGCGGGGCCCCCTACAGGCGCGGGGCCTCGGGCCATGGCCCTGTCGGCCTCCCCCTAAAACCGTCACTGGCCTTTAGACGTTCTGTAAAAAAGTGTGTCTCAATTTTGAAATATGAACCTTCTTCAAATCCATGTTTCTTCCTTTGCTGTTTGAATCCATTTTTAATGTCACTGTCAAAACGTTTGACCTCAAATGTGATGTAAGACATTCGGTCACGTCTAATTCTATGCTGTGATAAAACATTACTGATATACTGTAAAAGGTATCCATGTAGCGCTATGCAGGTTACAAAACCCAGCAAATTTTTGTTACTCGAATTTCAAATCATATTGTATGAATTAACTGCTGTTTAGTGCTAGCAGAAAGAGGGCAAGACAAATATTCCTAAAGTTCACCCAGTCAAGCGGAGTTAAAAAACACTGCCCTACCTCTAGGACAGTCTTTGATATTTTAATGCTCCTCTTTGTCTCTTATGCCGAAAATATGTTCTACAGTAATATGCATATCGTTTACCATTTGATATCCGTAATTCAAAACACTTTCCCGTTTTATTCAGAACTGATAAGGAACTATGTGACAGAAATTTTAGGCCAACAAAATTTTACACCATAGACTTGAATAAATTTATTCAGATCTATGTTTACACCAACTGTGCTTCGTGTGCCATTTCTCAGTTCACAGTCTTGCCGATTATTGACAATGAACCGAATTTGTTCCAGGGCCACTATGATCATTGGGGTCATGAAATGAATTGCATATTTACATGTTGAGTAACCATGCTTTGTCTACAGTTTTGGTTTCAAATCATGTATTGTCCCTCTTAGTGAACATATTTGTAAGTTCATAAAAAAAACCCACGATAATCAACATCATCATTTATCTAGTGATTCCCAGTCTCTTACATGTCTCCTCTCCTCTCCTCTCCTCTCAGCGATTTTAACAACTCGAGTCCAATGTACCCACAAGAACTTAACTGAGGAAATGGAGTGTTGTTGCTAGCCATTTTGGCCCCTTTTTGACTATACTTCATCCCCATATACACGGTGCAACATGTTGTATCAACATGTTAAACACAACTCGTTCTGAGGACTCCGTCTTCTTGTAAGATTGGGTTTCACAACTGCGTTTTCATTTGAAATAACAATTTTTTTATAAATATATGTTAGAGGGAAGTGGGACAACTGACACAGTAATTCGCCCATTCTGTTCTTAAAACGTCTACGAAATATTGTAGATTCTTTCTTAGCTTCCCATCCTCGTATGACTCTCATAAATGTGGTGTCCCATTGGCTGATTAGCCACAACATGTTGTGAGAAATAGAATCTGCTCTATTATAAAATCTATAGTATCAACATGTTGCACTGTGTATGCGGGGTTTTAGAGTCCAAAGACGCACAAGTAACAGTCGAGCCTAGTTCGAAGGAGTCAAACCAGCAAGATCTACCCTTTTTGCTCTTATTCCTTCAGATATTTTGGGTTTATTGGAGTAAAGTTCTTAATTAAGTATTTAATTACTCCTAATTACTTAGAGTATGTATTTGTAGTTTAGAATATATGACGACCTTGTTTTCCTAAGTAGATTTTGTCACTTTCACGTCTTACCCACGGAGCAGTGTGGCTTTAACGCACTTTAATTGTATTTTTATTCTTGACTTACAAATTTTACCTAGTTTCCTCATTGTAGATCAAGCATTTTCCTTCCTCGTTTGGATGTCCTCTCGCACAGCTGTTTATCTAGAAGCCAGGATTAGAGAACGCCTTCTTCTTTGCTTCAAAGAATTAAATTTACTCTCGATTGTGCTTCTTGCAATCGGTTACATGTAAAAAAATCCGATTTCATATTGATATACTTAATTTAATCCTTACTTCAATTGCGAGTAAAAGCAGTTTCCGTGTGTCATAAAGAGGATGCAATGACGTAGAGCCACCGTGGTCTAGTGGTTAGGGAATCAGACTCACATGCCAGAGGTTCTTGTTTCGAATCTCAACTAGCCCGATACAAAGACTATCGGTTGGGGAAGGCAACGGGAGAACACCCCTGTAAATGTGCTCTCTCCCCAGGACATTGCTCACTCCGGCTGGGCAATAGGCTACGCTCGAAATCGAGTATGCAACAAAAAAAACCCAGAACATAGAGATGTCATCTACGTACGCCCTGTCTCAAGGGGATTTAGCTGGACCTATTCAGCTCCTTATGGGCTTTTATGTTCTGTTCATGTCCTTGCGCATATCATCTTGCGCGACTCCAGAGTGAGCTATGAACGAGTTGGCATTGCCATCATTTTTTATGATTTTAACTCACAATCTCTCGTTCATAATTGCGATGGCCCTTCCAATTCCATCTGGGACAAAATATACTTGCTTAAGGTGTGCTTAAGGTGTATACTTGCTTAAGGTGTGCTCAATAAAGGTGTGTTTCATAACAGAATCAAATACTATGAGATAACTAGCAAGCGATTGTGCTGCGAGTAAAATGTTCAGCTTAGATCCTTTTTTTTAAGGATGGGCTTAATCATTGCTTGTTTCCGGAAGTTGGATCAGAAGCTCTCCATTTTAAGTCATTTTAAAGGTGCCAAACTATTGCTAGCGAAGGGCCACAAGCCTCCCATTTCCTAAACCTCAGTGGGAATGCTATCGATTTCGGACGCCTTTGTCGTGAGACCTTGCCTGATAACGTCGTACAATACTGCACCTTCGTTTCCCTCGACTTTCAAATGACTCCAGATTTTAAACAAGTTAATGACCTGTAGGCACACGCAAGTGGTGCCTTCTTAATTAAAAGCAATGGGACGAATTTTCGATTGCCAACATTTTACCTTTTCTGTGGGTTTACTCAAGACTCTTTGACAACACAAAGGGTAAAATAAGGGATTTAACTATACATTAAACTCACAATGCGGTGGTTACTGTGGTTGGCCATGAGGAAAGAACATTCTTCCAAGAAGGTGTTGTACCAAACTTTCAATTGCCATATCCAATAAACTAATGAAATCATGAAACCGAGGGAACACTCTCAGATCTTTGATTAAGAAATTCCTTCATGCCTTCCACTTATATTTAGCATGATGCATTTGTTGTATTACGTTAGCATGCTTTCCTTTTCAACGTTGCACGATAATGCAACCATGTTGCGTTTACCATACTGCAACCACATAATGACACAAAATCAATTACAAGGTTATACGACGCTTAAGAGGGGCTGGCAATGAACTATCAGCAGGGGCTATTAAGTAGTCTTTGAGCATCAACAGCATTTCAATATTTCGACACAGAGGCCAAATTAATCAGAGAGATAGGGCTCCTCAATATTTCCTATGACTACGGGCGTGGTACTTACCAGCTACTAAATACCTGAGGCGGGTAGACGGGGAGGTGGGTAGGCGGGTAGGCAGCCCTAACTGACTTGTAGCGTTTCATCCCTGTAAACGTCAAGAGCATATATGTCATAATACAGGGCACCCTTTCGTCCTTCACTATCGATTTTCTCCACTTTCTTATCAAGAGTAGGAAGTTATATGTGCAATCTTAGATTTCGATCCATGCACCTTCCAAATATCATGTATGTAATATCACTACTCCTTTAGATTTAGTGCTCTTTAAAGCATCTGCTCCTTCCCACTCGAACTTTGAGTCAGCACCCCGTCCGCTAATCAGTGTTAACGATATTTATAACATAAAATGATTTATCTATTTGTCTTCGCGCCTTTTCAAAAAATTTTAAAAGAGTAAAATAAAGTAGCTGTTACACGGGCGCTTCGGGAAGTGAAGCTCACGTATGCACTTCAAGTATAACCTGAGATAGGAAACAGAGCTCAGACATTTTATTCATGCGTCTTACCGCTCATTGCCGTTCGATAGTGGGTGCAAAATTTGTATTAGATAATAAGCTTCCCGTGTGTTTGTCCAGACAGCAGTCTTTAGTACCCTCTCACGCAATTCTAGGTTTGGCAGATCTTTGGAGATGTTTGGGTTCTGGTGGCCATCTACACAACTCTGTTATATTGCCTCCCAGTGTTGCACGGCAGCTAACTTAATATTTACGTATGACTATTAAATCTTTTTCTGTCTTAAAAATAAAGATCATCGTCATCGTCATCGTCATCGTCATCATCATCGTCCTCGATGTCGTCGTCGTCGTCGTTGTCGTCTTCGTTGTTGTCGTTGTCATTGTCGTAACACTAGCCCGTGGCTATTTAGCATCGATTACTTTTCAATTTTTATCAAATTTTCGTGTCCATTAGTCGTAAATAAATATCTTGAGTAAACATTAGTACCTACGATATACGGAAATGAACAGTCCTGGTTTAAAAACCTCAACATTCCACGCTAATCGATCAACCGATTCTAAATTGCTCCCTTCACATTTCACATCTGCAGGTCGGTTTCTCTACATAGACTGTAGACTGACGGGGAGCTGCTTAATACATCATTATGTCAAACATTCCTCCTGGTGCCAAATTTTCAAGACATGCGTAAGAGCTTAATCCGAGCGCCGACGAACGAAAGATTGTTTACGAAATCCGTCGCAGAACTTTCGCGACGGCTGCCAGACCTGAATAGAGATTTTGTCACGTTCGCATCAAAGCCCAATCAAAATCACTCAACCAAGTAACACTTTTGCGGGTAGCGATATTGGATTGAGCCACTGGTAGACTACAAACACATCAAAATTGTCTGCTCATTATTCACAGATTAAATCAGCAAAATGGTGTTTTAAACTCGCAAATCCATGTTTATCTTCGTTAGAATTTTTTCTAGCGTATGTAGACGTAGGTAGAAAAATAAACAACACAGTTGCACTATGTCTACACTTGGATTTTTCCAATAACACGCTTCCTACATCCCCACTTCGGCCCTCCTCTGACACTTTCTAGAACTTTGCCTTCTAAGCTAACTAATATGACCAGAAAAGGAATCTTTTTGCATTAAAAATGAGACAAAATTCAATTACTCATAGATTTACCCTGCACATTTCCCGTTTTCTTAGCACATCAATATGATGATGGCACTATAGGAATAACTACATGCTGTCATCTGTTTCATCACCATCTCCACCACCATCATGAGCATCATAATCAGGCTCAAGGCCAATGGAAGATTGAGCTCAGAGCCCGCCTGTAAAACAATAGACCCTCGACAGTAAAATTTAGCTTTCTTTAGACTTCTTTCATGATGGTTTAACTCCTAAAGTTTAGAAAACACAGGAATACGTCGACACGGTACATAGGCCTAATAAATATTGTTGAAGAGCTCAAAATTTACTCAAGTCATTTCATGTAAAATATTTCAGTTTTGACCCATTCGTTGTCAAAAATATATACTATGGATCCTACTATCAGATACATAAAGATCTTTTTGTTTCCAATAGATGAAGCCTGGATATTGGTCCTCCAATAAGAGTTGTTACACAATCTAGAAGTAAAAGTAAATCGTAAAAGAATACAAACGCACTAAACGCTATCAGCTTAGTATCATAAATCGGACCGATGCACAATTTTTTCGAGTCTTGTTAAGTGTGCTATGAAAGTGTATAGTATAGGAAACTGCATCTGAACCCTCATTATGACACCGAAGGCAATGCTATAGTTTTTGACAACTCATTATGTCATGCAGTTGGGCCATACCTAATCCTCTGTTGCGTAACTTCCTTATCCACCCTTTAGTAATGTATTAAACATGGGCGCAAATCGTTGTAACAAGGTGAGGGGGGGCAAATGGATTAAACGTAGACAATTTCTGGGCCAAAAAGTGGGGGCATAAAGCATAAAGCAGCTGTTGTCCATCCATCCTGAAAAGTGAAGGGGACCAGTCCCCCCTTTCCCCCCCGAATCTTCGCCCATCGGGATTCGAAGGAACGCATTCCCAGTGTACTGAATAGTGCTAACAGATCGTGTCAGAACTTGAGTCGGTGTACGACAGGTTAATCTTTGTTCTCCACATTTTTTCCTTGAAACTAATAAATAAAAGTCTAAACTCTTAAAGTCTATAACTCATGTACTCTGTTGAACTTCGAAACTCTGAAACTCTGACCCTTAGCTCAAAAATGATTATCTTAAGAATAGTTATGGACGTCACATCTGATATTCAACTCATTCCCAGACTACTTCCAGAACACCCAGCGTGTGCTCTATCCAATTTCTGGGCAGTCACAGTGACTGCCAAATTTGAGAAATGAACGGTCACGTTATTTTAGGCGGTCAGTTGCTAAATAACATTTGAGATTTGATCAATGGATTCGCCAGGGATGAGGAATCTGAAGTTGCGTTTGCACGTCATGCGATTGCCGAAGTTGGGATTTTGTTCCAAGATGTCGTCGGTTACTTGCACCGCCTTCCTTGAAAAATAGGCGGTCACACAAAGAATTTAGGCGGTATTTGACCGCTGAAGGCCCCTAATTTCGAGACCTGCGATCAATGCTCTAAGCTGTAGCACCTCCGATGATGATTTAGTCTATATCTCAAGCAAATTGGTGATTTGACGATCTCAAAGTGAGCTTTGGTTACTACTTCTTTGTACTAAGCATGATGACTCTCATCAGCTGAGTACAAGCTAGCTTAACAGCTCGCTGCCAATCTGCCTTTGGTGGTTCTTTCGAATCATACAAAGCTTTCATACTATGCTCTGACCAACATTCGTTTCCTTGGTATACATCTACTCCTTCTTCCTTCTAGTTTACCTTCCATTACTAACTTTAAAAGGGCTTCATGTCTGAGATTCTGTGCACCCTTTTCGTTTTTCTTTTTCTTTTCTCTTTCAAAATACTTCGTTGTTCACTGACTATTACTTCAACGTCTTCATTACTCCTTCAAGTCCAGCTAAAACATCCTCCCGAACGACATTTCAACTGCTTTTCTGTTATTACATTCGCTTTTTGCTAAGATCCAGTCTTCGCAACCATATAGCAGTACAACCGATAAGAGGCATATTAGCATTCTCTTCTTCAAGTTCAAACACAACCCCTTCGTCAATAGTTCTTTCCATCTGATTGAATGCTTTCTTTGACATGATGACAGATTCTTGATAAGATCTCCCTCTTTCACCTTCTGTTTTAATACCTCCAAAGTATTTGAATTCTCTCACTTGTTTAACTTTTCCTTCATTAATGTTCACATTCGCTTCTAATCGTTACTTGACTAATCCATGGTCTTGCCTGTGGGCATCCTTTTTCGCTTGCCTTAGTAACACTGTCGATTGTAAAGATCTTATTCTCGGTCTCGGCACCATATCAGTACCGAATAGTACTAACAGGTCGTACAAGATCTAGAATCTATACAAAACCAGATCATCTTCGTTCTCCATGTTTCTTTACATAATATAGTTATATCACACTGAATTCTGAAAGTCTAAAACTCATTTACTATGTTAAAATCCGGAACTCTGAAACTCTGAAACTCTGAGACTCTGACCCTCCGGTCAGAAGTGATTATCTTAAGAATAGTCGTAGGCGTCACCCTCCTTTCCAGACTACTTCCAGAATAGTCTTGGTGTTTATACATTGATCTTCATTCTTTACGTGTCAATACTTCATTTAGTAACGACATACTTTCTTTGAGAGCTGATACTGAGTTTGCTATCAATGCCTGTTTGTCAACAAATCTCACAACTTTAAGTAATCTACAACCAACTTTAACATCTTCCTCAATGTTTTCAAGGGCTTCTCTCACAATTGTTTCTGCATGTATGTTAAAGAGTGATGGAGAGAGAGGGAAACCTTTGCGTACTCCTCGTCCTCTAATTCCTGGTTCTGATGCGTCTTCTGTCACTCTGATCCTGACACTCACATACTTGAAAAATCAGTCTTCGATCTCTTCGGTTAATGCCTTTTTTAAAGTATTTCCTTCGTCACCATAGTATGATTTGTAACTGGAATGAAAAATCACAAAAGGGTATAGCCCACTCTTCCAACAAAGGCCCGAGTAAAAGCGATCTATACTACCGGCGTGATGACTCAGTGGTTCCGTCTGCAGATGTTAGTGCAGAAGTTTCTAGGTTCAAATACCACTCAGGGCGAATTGAAAATCTGCCTGTTGCATCAATTAGTAAACTGAGCCATCAAGCTGGCCGCCATCCTAGCAAGTCATCCTTCCGGGGTCGGCAAATGGGAACCAGTTGATACTGGGGTCAAGTTGTGGAAACATAGGGAAGAGGAGTGGCGCCCCTCCCTGCCTTAGGGCAGAAGCCATGGGAAAAGGGAGCCTTTGGGTCGCCCTCGACTTCGGTCGAACATTTTGATTTGATTTTGATACTTCTTGAGCTGATTAATCATCGATACTTCGGTAGTGACAAGCTTTCTACGAAGTCCCTTTTTCTATGATGTACCAGCAGGCCATTGTCTTCTGCGATGCGATTTTAAAGGCAATGCGTGGTCCTCAGATTTAAGTCTATTATAAGTATGTCATTTTAAAGTTTACCTGAGATTGGATAGCCGAATCTACCAGTAACGCAAACAAGAAATTCATGAAAGGCAGAGGGGCAAGGCCAAGAGTGAAAGTGTCGAGGCATAGCTTCACTTTATTGCTGATATACCAAGTTAGACAATCCCATTTGATATCATTCGGTGAAGGGGAGCAATGGGTCGTTGACCCTCCTCTAAATAAACCTCATGAATCTATCAGTTTTAGTGGGAAGGTAACAGTTAACCACAATACTTACTAGCCAGGGGCGCTTTTCCAACGCGGGGCCATATTAAAGAAAAGTATTACTGTCAATATCTCCTCACCCCATATAGCTCACATAATATGGGGCTATCACAGTGACTATCGTGTAGAGCAAGTATTGTATGAATTGCAGCGTGTATATACATTCAAGAGTACCAACAGAGAAACCTTACAGATTGGCTGACAGACGTTTCTGGCGGTGATACTCAAAGGTCACAAATAGACGGTTAGTTGTGATTCCTCATCCTTTCTCAAATTACTGAAAAAGCTTTCAGAAAAATGAGAAATCGACATAAAAATTTTTTCTGAAGTGAAAGCGCAGGGTCCTTCTTGAGCGAGGGTCCCTGGGCTACCGCCCTGTCCATCATACCCTAAAACCGCCACTATTACTATCCGTACGTCCAGTTATAAAACACTTCAGCTGCCGTGGACTTGCAATCTAGACATGTCGGCCATGTGTCGCCAAATGGTAGACAGTGGCAACTACTTCAGCTAGTGTAAACTCGGGTTATATTATGCAGATCTTAATAGAAATCAACATAAGGGAGATGTAAGGATTTGTATTTGGATGATTCTTGTGTAACATGGTTGCGCAGAAACTTCATAAAGGGCGTCTGGGCCCTAAGAGAATCTCCTCTTTTCCCTATCCATGGAGCTGTTTGTTATTCTTACCAAGATATGCAGTTGTACGTAAGAAATTATGAAAATGAAATGGTGTAGAATTCTGCAAAACATTGGGAGAAGTGTTGGGCAACAGCAAACACTTTGGAACATTTATGTTCCTTTTAAAACTTATTCTGGTTCGATATTTTTCATATTTCTTCATAAAGTTAAGAAATTTCATTTAGGAAAAATTCAAATCTAGCAAAAATTGGGCTGAAATTTGTCTGGCAGCATTTCGAGCTATTTATTGAACGATTATGTTCTCGTGACCTCATTGTGACGTCA
Source organism: Carybdea cf. marsupialis auct. non (Linnaeus, 1758) (assembly GCA_010016065.2). Taxonomy (NCBI): domain Eukaryota; kingdom Metazoa; phylum Cnidaria; class Cubozoa; order Carybdeida; family Carybdeidae; genus Carybdea; species Carybdea cf. marsupialis auct. non (Linnaeus, 1758). The sequence goes on from JAAAKL020000363.1 coordinate 18,874, forward strand.
TTGTTTCGCCTGATCAAAATTTTTAGATGTTCAAGTTTTACGCCATTTTTAATCTTTTATATAACTGAAATAGCATAAAAATATATTTTGGTGTGATAACCGTCTTTCTGTCACACTTGATAAAGTGTACCGAATGGTATTGACAGATCCTGTCAGAGCCAGAATCTGTGTAAGACAAGATCATCTCTGATTTACAAATTGCTTTACATGATTTAATAATACAAAATCCGAATTCTATCACTGCAAGTCTATAACTCATGCACTCTGTTAAACTCCAAACTCTGAAACTCTAAAACTTTGAAACTCTGAAGCTCTGAAACTCTGAAACTCAGGTCAAAAGCATAATCTTCAGAATAGTCATGGCCGTCACACCAGATACTCAACTCCTTCCCAGACTACTTCAAAAGCATAAAGTGCACGGCGCCCTCCTTAGCATAGAAGCTTAATTTTATCGTCGAAGGCTCAACCTTATACCGTTGATATCAAATGTTTGAAACATTTTTAATCCATGTAGTGTTAATCTACGAGCTTCATAAAGTGTGTGTATGTAGGGGGGATGAACACCTTTATACCAATGCCGGATAACAATCTCCTATGATAAAATAGTTTACTTGACGATATCCAAGTCAGTTATATAAAAATGGTTACTGGATCTTACTGCCCCCTTCTCAGCAGTTGCGTCTCTCACAAATATCATGACACGTGTTCTCTGGTTAATGTTTATACAAACAGACGAGAGTATTGTCCATTGCCAACACTATCCCAATTACTATCTCTAAATATTTGTACTTGATGTTAAGTGTTAGATGTAAACACCTACATGTGTGTCACCTTGCAGCCTAGGCGAAGATGGTAAGACATGGCGTAATGAGGGAGGTATTATCCCTTGATATCTGCATATTTTATTACCATTAACTTGTGAATACATCATTGTAAACTTGAGGTGGGCGGGGGTATTTTTATTTGCCACATATGTATCGAGAATCTGATCCCACCACAAACGAGTGGGCAAAAGAATCAGCAGTTTATTGTAATTGATGAGAGTATGACGAAGAAATCGATCTGAGTACATGGCTTTGTTGAGAAAATTTGTCTCGCAGATTGTTTAGATGATTTTGATGAAATCTTCCTATGCAATTTGGTAATATCTTGCTGCCAAGGAAATGATACCTGTTTAGGGCCTACAATCCTCAGTAGTATAACTTCTTCACTTTTTATGTATGGATAATGGAAATCGCAAGCTTTGTTGTATTACGCAAACACAATTGCTAACAAGAAAACATAAAGCTGGTACTACGTTTCTCGTTAATGAAGCCGCCACAAAATGAAATGGAGGCGTGAGCGAGAAGAGGCACTCTTTCTGTTCCAGGAGCTACATCGCAGTTTGGTTCTGTGACAGGTTTCCTCAGTTTACAAGTCAGAGTAGATCTTGGATCTTGAGATCTTGTTTCCGTGTTCTATGATTCATACAGATCTTTTATAATCCCGATGTGAAAGTAGGCACGTAGCTGTTGACACAGAGGGTAATCCTCCAACGAGTTATCTACTTTTCTTTCTTATTGCTGAAACCCAAGATAAGGCAACTTTTTGCTCCTGCTCCCGACCCCAACCCCCCTGGAAAAGGAGAGTTTGCTGCTCATAACTCATTATGCAGTCACCCCCATTTACAAATATGCCAGTCACGTCGTTTTCTTGAAGGCCGGAAGGTATCTCGCATCTTATCTCCAAAGCCTCAACGTAATCAATCGAAAAATATGGAGGCAGTCACTACCGGCAGCATTAAGGTTTAGATTACGTATTCTAACTTAAAGCTGAAGAGAAAAGAAGTGAGAGACCGAAGAAAGTCGAAATTAGGATGGCGTGCCCCCCTCCCTCCAGTGGTGACGTGAATATCAACAGGGGGTTGATGTTTGCGAGTTGATTGCTGTAGCTCAGTAATGCTGATCAATCCCTGGTGGTTTGCCCTAATCATCATTAACGTTGTCAATACAGTAGAGACTATTTCCAAATGTGTCTCAAACAGAATAATGTGAAAGTACCCCTCAAGTTAGAAGCGTCCTTTTGCACAACTTATCTATGGGGCAGCCCTTCAACAGTGTCACTTTTTTCTAGACGCCCCTTCTGCAGCCCCCTAATCTATCTTCCATAGCTGATCCTAAAATATTTTTAATAGCTCTAACTGTTACACTTAAAATGGACTCTCCTGGTAATCAATAAAACCTTCCCCTTTCCGCCTCTGGTCCTTTCTATGGTCGATTTTGCTGATATCGAATCGTGCAACGTTTCACCTCGTCGTGCATTCAGTGTTGACAGTTTTCAAAATGTGGTCCGTATTTTTCTTCATTTTAGAATTTCAAAGCCCTAACATGAACAGAATAATGCTCCGTCTTTTATGCTGATCAGTCATTTCTGTAGAATCAGTTCGTGAATCGCTCAGCTTGCTTCTTTTTCATAGATTATGCTTTGTATTGTTCTCTCTACAAATCTTGATTTATGTCGGGGGTTAAGACCGCCTGCTAATTGAAGTCTTGTTGCTCCTCTGAAATGAGCCAATACTTTAAGGCGCTGAAATTCAATACAATTGACTTGCTGGGCGACGGTGTGGGGAATCTTGAGTTCCTAGCACGAGATTATCTTGCTTTCAAATGGAAAAAATCTTCAAGTTTAGTTTCAGCTCAGACAGGGCTGTGTTTGGGTTCAGTTGATCCTGTGTTCCGTTTTTGTCGCTGCGGTTTTTCGAGAACTGCTATGGTTTCACACAAGGGAAGCGTGGTTTGATTGTTAGTGTGCTTGATTGCGTTCGCTTGCTCCTGCAACGAAACTTGCAGTGTCAAATTTCGAAGCCAAATACCTGTAGGCTGACAGTGAAGCGAATTTTGAAGAGATCAAGATAAGGACAGCATCCGGTTACCAGGATCTCTTCTTTTCGCTTTGCTTTGAATATTACACAGCGCTGTGTTTACCGCATTTGCCCGACGTGAATTCGAACGAATTTCAATACAGCCTGTCGAGTGTTTGTTGTCAATCTGTGTGCAGCTAACCTTCATTTTCGATGTTTAGTGGAGTCATGATGGTCCAGAACAGCGCCACTTAAACTGATTTCCGACTTTTCGCTGGTAACATTGACTCGTGTAATTGTAATATAACCTTTCAGGTACAAGTTGTTTGAGAGATTGTGGAAAGCACGTTTGATCAAGCTGGAAAGAGTTCTACTGTGGAAGTGAAGGAATTTTATTTGATTAACTTGATCAAAAGCAAGGATTGACGAGGATTTTGTAATTTAACCCAGTCTTGTTCATTTGTAGCATCCCGCCTCAGTAAATATTGAAGGATTTTGGTGGAGTATTTTTAGATTTGGTCGTATTAGAGTGAGGAAACTCGCTGTCTCGCTGGCCGCGCCATTACCGCTTAGTGTTATGTCTGGTGTCGTTGTGCATGTTTTAACACAAGACGACTGTGTTAAGATATCCTTCGCCGCTGAGAATTACCCTTGATTTCTAGAGAAAAATCGACCTGTCAACTACTGGAAACTCTTGTGGATGGCTACGTAACCAGATCTGGGAACAAGCAAAGGTTAAGAGTTAGTTGATTGTGATTATTTTCTCGTCAACACGACTGGGAAGTCACTAAGCTTGGCAAGCGCTATGGTTGAGTGCGTGGATGGCTGCTAACCATGACTTCAATTGGGATGTTTAAGTTCAAAGTATCCTCTTGCTTGGTTTAGGTGTTGTTTGTTGTCAGACATATCATTCAGGAGTTGAATGCCGGCTGGCTTTTGTAGGATACTCGTATAGCCATTGCTGCCTGGACGTCGGGAGGTGAGTTTGTGACATCCTATTGAAAGATAGACAACCAGCGCCATTCCTGACTGAGTAACTGTCTCCGGTATTGATATTGAAATTTTCATGGAGTCTCGATTGTTGTTTCGGTCGCGAATATCCTTCGATTCTATTAAACATCGTTGTTTATGGAACGTCTAAAGTATTAGTAAACATAGTAAATGTGGAGATGGAACCAGTGCAGTCGAGTTTGGTCATTTTAGTCTAGCTGTGCTTCATCGTTTTCAAACTCACACGTGTGGAATTATTGCAATTATCAAGGAGGAGGAGGATCGAAGTCTTCAGCAGAGTCCATGAGCCTATTTTATAACATGGAGGGCGAATCATTCTGCCGATCGAATGAAACTTTACTGGATTTGATCCTTAAGAAATATACTCAGGCCTCGAAAGATTCTATTCGTGGCCCAGTTGCTTCGAAGAATGATTTTCGGGCTATTAAAAGTTCAACCTCTAGCGAGGACATGTCAAAATGTGCTAAGGATAGTCGATTACTTCGAGAAATCGATGGTAATAAATTACGCGAGACAAGCATCGATGGTTTTTCTATGGCCTGTTTTAATGTTGGAGGAGAAAAGCGTTTATGTTTCACTGAAGTAGTACAGGTTATACTCAAGGATTATAACATGAATGAAATATTTAGTCGTCGAGACGATTTGCTGATCTATTGCTCGAAGTGCACGCCACAACAACTAGATGCCTTGAAATTGGCTGGAGTTCTGCCATGGACCTCCACTTCCAGCAATCTTATCTCGAAAAGTGATACGTTTCGATTATGGGGAGCCCTGTATGGCAACCGAGCCTTGAAAGACGAATTAAAAACACGCAGTCCTCTTAGTTTTGAAGTGTACCATGAATGTTTTGGCGGCTGTATAGGAGTGTTTGAGCCAGAACTTTATCAAGACGTATTTTCACAGTCGATTCGCTGTACTGAATGCAATGGCATGTTTACTCCTAAAAAGTTCGTTTCTCATAATCATACATCGTTTGATGAAGTTCACACTTGCCATTGGGGATTTGACAGTTCAAGATGGCGAAGTTATCTCATGTTGGTCGAACAAAAACCGAGTCGAGAGCTGTTGATGTTGTGGGAAAACATCAAAGCTAAATTTGACCCAAATCGATCCAAGAAAATCATGATCGGGGAAAACGTGAAGCATGACCCCGAATTCGTTGCATATATCAAGTCGCCTGAGAGGAAAAAAGCGACCTTTTCACCGATCGAAAGTTTACGAAATGATCGGGAATTTAGAAGTTCTACATCAGATGCTAGTGATAGTATGGAAACAAAAAGTCAGGGTACGGCCGAGATAAAGGATAACAGGCAATCTGCATTTCATCCTTGGTCACCAAATCCAAAGTCAGCCTCATCAACAACGCCTCGAACTTCTGTAGATACCCCATCACATAACAGATTTGTATTTCCAAATCCGGAAAGTCACTCGCATACAAGACAACCGCCTCCTAATCATGGCTTTTCTGGTCGATTATTTCAACCGGGTTCCAATTTGGCTGTCGTTCACGCGCAATGTGGTTGTCCAAGTTCATTACCAGCCACGCCAATGTATATGAACTGTCAGCAATGTAAAAATGCAGTAGCTTGTAGTGGATTACAGTTATTGGCACAGAAAGCGTCTGAGAGGCCAGTCGAGGGTGAAGTGAAAAGTTCAGAAGGAACTGTTGGTGGACAATGTCCTGCTGGATGTGAACTTTGTCATCGATCGCAGGGAAAAGACACACTGGAGATGACCGTAGAGGATGTGCTAAGGAAGTACATGTCCTCTGAAGTCAAGCAACCCAATATTCAAGATGTAAGTCATGTCTTAGCCTGCGAGTTAAAAAGATTAAGTTTAACCCAAGAGGATAAAATTCGCGATTTGACAGTCGCTAACCAGAGACTGCAAACCGAACTTCACGTTATGAAAATGGAATACCAGAAAAAATATTCTGATGTGTTGGACACGAAACGTAGAGTTGAAAAGGAATTAGAGGTTGTACAGCGTGAACATCAGAAAGATATTGCACGCTTCAACCGGATTACCTGGGAATTTCAACAAGAGGTTAATAAACACAAAACGACAGCTGAAGCTAGTGGATCGAAGGAAATCGTTGACGCTTTACGAAAAGAGGTGACCTTGTTAAAAGGCCAATTAGAGCAAAGCCAAGTCGATCAGGAAAATGTCAAGAAACAAGTTCAGCTTTGGGCGCAGCGTTCATCGCACAAAATGCCTTCTACTATTGATATTGATTGGTCTGTAGCTAGTTCTCGATTTCTTGAAGGTCGTCAGACACCGCGATCAATATCCGACAGTCATCCCACGACTTACAGACAGTATGCAGACGGATCGCAGACGAACATAAAACACACTTCTGACACTCAGACAATTAGTAGACATGCAGCTGGCACTCGCGATCAGAAAGAAGGCAGCCGGAGTGGGTTTGAGTTTCGAGCCGATCTAGGACGAGAAAGTCATGAAGCAAGGTCGAATGCTATGGATAATCGACAATTTGCTACGCAAGTCAAGGAGGAGCGGATGGAAAGCGGTGATGAAATTTGGAGACGCGCGAGTAGTCGCGATTCGCTTGGCGGAAGATACAGCTCATCACACGACAAACATGTGAATGGCAGTTTACTCTTACCAAATAAGAGGAAAAGTGAAAACGATAGAGAAAGCTCGGATGATAGTGAGATCGAAATCGAAGATTGATCAAATTCATAACAGGTAGCTATTTGTCACTCTGTAGACTGTTTATTGACCATTTATCTTTTGTCTGCCACGCTGCTTGAACTGTGTAAAAGAACAGCATGGGAGCGGACGGCGAAGCCTAACCGTTCGACATCTTACGAGACAAAACTGTCTCTGTCTTTTTTAAAACTAGGTTTGATCTAGCATTCGTGTGAAAATCACGGTACTGAACATAGATAGAAAATACTTCAAAGATGCCAGTTCGCATTTTTCGTGTTTTTATGGTGATGGAATACTATCTAGCATCTGATGTTGATTATTAGATTTGCCAGTAATTTTTGCCCTCGCTTTGATTACTAAATTTTTATTGCAAATTATATCAACTGTAATTGTTCTCTCGGGGTATGACCGGTCGCAGGACTTTGGTGCCTGTAAAAACAAGAGAGGACATAGGAAGTGTACCAGGGAATTATTTCCGGCCGTAATTGACATTATGTATGTTGAAATCGTTTTATTTTAACAGTCCTAGATATATGGTTATATATAAAGTGCTTTGAGATGCCCTGGTTGATGAGTTATGAGGTATTTATTTTTAATTACTTAATCCCAGCATAGAGATTTATTTTTGTCAGTTACTGCCAAGGTTTTCGTCTATGTAGCAATGGTTCCATGTTTGTTATTAGACGTTTGTATTGTTCAATTTGATGTAAGGAAACAGACGGCAGATAGGTTGTCGCCGTTTGCAATTTTTAACAAGCAGGATCTGGCATCCTAAACCATGAGTAAAACCATTTCCGTTAGTATGATAGCTATATCTCCAGCCTGACCTTGGCAGTTGTTTTGATTGTATGGGCCTGTTTTGACCTTGCATTTAAGAAAATCATGCTCTCCCTGAAATTGATAGACAAATATTCGTTTCTGGAAACCTGTTCCTTGTTGACTGTGGTTTTTGCTTTGTGATAGAGCCGAGAACTGGTGTAACTCATCCACTGAGATATTTGAGGTTGCCGTTGAGGTTTCAGATTGGATTATGGTGTCAAATGTGTGCATAGACTTGTACTCGTTTTGAGAAAACAGGATTTAGTCCATGGTACCAGCTTGAACCTCCAGTTGACAACACATAATCAACGAGTCGATAAGTTGAGTGGAAATCAGGCATGCATAGATCAGTTTGCTTCAGAGAAACCGGTCCATTAACTTGCACGTTATTTGCACTTAGTAAATCTTGTGGGTAAATAGATAGGTCTACGTGATTTCCATAGTTTTCCAAGGAGAGGAGCAACAAGTTTTGCATTTTATCACGTCCAGTATCCCAACAAAGTAATGTTCCCATAATGCTAAACCTGATCCATGAAAACAAATTTTTGGTTAGAGAATTTCTTGTTCCTAAGGGCTTTGAGACTGAGTTGAGTGGGATAGGGATGTGGACGGCCCCTAGGTGAGATAGGGCTTACATCACCAGAGATTTCAGTCAAGTCACCCAGGCACGGATGAAACTCACCAATATTCCTGCACCTTCAACTGATGCGTGTTCAGGGTTATTTACCCCTCCCACCCAATCTAGACGATGTTCTTTTAGCATGTCGCCCAGTTTACTGCTTACTCAAAGCACACCTGATGATTATAGAAGGTGCCGTTATGGCTGAACGATTTCTACCGAAATGTTTTTATTTGGGTGTGAGCTTTTCTATTGCATATAAATATTACATTAATGTGACCAGACTACCCCTTCTCCAATGTAGATTACATGGTAATATAAGTCGGCCTCTTTTGATTTTTATGTGTGCAGTTAGCAGAAATGTTAACAAAAATGTGTGGCTTGTAAGTTATTGCCTTGGTTGACATATTTTAGGATGAACGCACAGTGACTGATGGATGTTAAATATATGCTATGACTCATGGTTCGGGTTAATATTTGCTAGATGAGCAGGGTTCCATACGAAATTTGACTGCTTGCCTTGATCTAAAGGGGAAAGTTTCGACATGGGAGGGCCTGGCTATGTGAGATTCTGCTTGTTATTTGGTGCATCAGTAGGGTACAGTTTCGCCGTTAAGGTTGCTTGTGCCTCTAATATCTCACCTAATGCACCCTTTTTATTCGGTTCAGCACTTTGCCTTGGCTCCCTGTTGCCAAAGTTGAATTTTTTTCGTACTCTATTAGTGCATTTCATGATCAATTGTAAGTTCAGGGTTTTATTGTTGTATACTCTGCTAATACTCTAATGGAAATAGGGAACTTATTCTAGCAAGTAAGAAATGATGAAGAAGGCTTATATAATGATCACAACACTTGATTGGAAATGACTTGCATCTAATGAAACTTTTTAGAGGGATGTTGAAGGTTCTGTATCCACAGCTTCTGAGTTGAACTATTATGTTGAAAGAAAGACAGGATAAATTTTAAGTGTTCCAGTACGATTGACCAAAAATCGTTCACTATAATCTCAGCCTACAGTACGGTCATGAATTTTCCTTGTACGTGAATGACAGCTATAAAAGGGGCGTTATTTTCTAAAACCCACGTTACACAAGTCTAGATTTATCCACATATTGCCGCTAATTTAGCTATTATCAGATTTCTGACCGAAAAATTCACGCTCAGTCTTATCAGTTGTATTGCACGAACCATTGCATGCACTCCAGGCAGTCACTTTGCTCTGGCAGGGTTGTTGCAGACACATCTGTACCTTAACCCCTTCACACTGACATTATATCCCCTCCATCCGGATTCTGCTGACGGCAACAAGATTCAGGTCGTGAATACTTCCATCTTGCTTGTCCTACTCTTTAATCCTTTGAAAAAGTTAACTCGTTTTCTTCGCCTCGAACATCTTGTCTTTAGAGATCACCAAGGTCTGGAGATAAAAAGCCATTGTTGTCGCTTTTCTCTTAAGACTGTGCGAGTAGCTGATTTACATTCTACTTCTTGTCACGTAGTAGATTTGGAGACTAACCTTTCAGATTTGATTGTTCAGCGATTTGCATTTGAATTGACATCGACCTGTGTTCTTGCCCGCAGTCGTGGCAGACAGCTTGCTCGTCCATGGTTTTGTCTTGCGGAAATAACACACGAGAGTCTACACAGTTCAAGAGCGAGTAATTTTATTCAAGAAGCGTTTAAACATTGATCAACTGCTCATGACTAACTGATTACAAACGAATGTGTTTATTTTTTTACTTGGCAGTTGTCATGAGGGTAGCGCAGGGACCGAGTTTGTATCACCTGCTTTCTTTTGCCTGTGCCCTGAGGTTTCCAGCGCAGCGGATCATTGTGACTTAAGTTGGGTCAGCTGAACTTTGACTGGAACGAGTGCTCTTGGCACGTTATGGATTCACACAACTTTTGCCATGGTAATCAATGTACTGAACTAGGCGGTTAATTCCATACACAGATGTAGGAAGGCGATCAACCAGGTTGTGGGTCGTAGTTTCTCTTCTCATAACGATGAAACTGTACCATGCTTTTGAAATTATGAGGGTTGGGGACAGAAGCATATTTAGAGGGTAGGGGGGCCTACTGAGCCATGGCCGTTCCTCAGGCTCTAACGAACTTTTCTTAAGTACTGATTAGCTTCTAAAGGGATATTTTTGCATTCAGTAACGTGTCGTTTTGTGGTTATATACGTTTTAAAGTAATTAAAAATGTACACGGGACACGCCTTACCCTGTGATATACATGATTGGTAGAATGTCGTCTTTATCCAGCCCCCCCGCCTCTCCCCAAAAACAAACAAACAAACAACAACAACATAACTCAATTATACAGCTCAAGACATCTATTAGTAAGTCGGGTTTTACTGTCGATTGATTGCTTCGGTCTCATGAGCATGATTCCACTCGATGTTGCAAAGACTCTGTTCATAACGTGAAAACATAGCCACTTAAATAATAGGATGCAGAAACCACTACCAATAGGGTTATGTTTCATTGTTTATAAAATGAATCGGTGATTTTAAGTTACCCCCAGCCCCTCCCCGGACCATTTTTGTTATATTGTGCTAATGGTGCAATATTTTAAATCACAAGTGCCAAACTCTGTCTGGGTTCTATCATAGTGCCATGTCTGTTGGTTTGGTCCTAATGGAGAAGTGCCAATGAAACCTTTGCAGATGCGATTGAAGATGTGTGTTGTAACCTCATACCGACGTGGTTATCACCCTCGGAATTGTCTCATGTTTTCATCCTTGAATGTGATCACTTAGGTTTTACCATACTTCTAATTGACGTACGAGTAGTATCTTGGGCAAGATGCCCCTATGATCTGATAGACCTTCAATTGTATGTATTAAAAAGCACATATTTGATAGTCGTGCCTCATGGTTCAGGGATGTCGCCATGTCGAGGACAAGAAGTACTGATGTTCTCCTTGGGTTTTTTTCAAACATTTTCATTGTTATGTAAAGACCCTAGAAACTGGGTTTGAGGTGGGTTTGAGCTTTCTGCCTTAAGCTGCCAGGTGATAACATGCTCAGATAAGACTTTTTCGTCCTTTGGTGAGGGCATTTCCCATTTTTCTGTGGCCGCTTGATGGCTTCGCCTTCCGGAAAGTCTCCCCTTGCCGTCTAGTATATTTGGTTTCATGTTATCAAAGGATTTCATGAATAATGGCATAACTAAGGCCGGTGCCTCATGATTTTAAGGTTAAAATGTGATAACGGGAGGGTGGCTTATGCAAATTAATATTTGTGGGCGTAGTTTCTGAATGTATAGACATTTGAAAACCTTAGCAATATTGCCCACTATTCAAGGTGAAAACATGAGCACGTCTTTCCAAAGTAGAGATACATTTCCATTAACAATAGGATGGCCCATCCGGTTCGTTAGGTTAGGAAACAATAGTTACGTAGCATATATCTGTTTGAGGTTAACCAACATTTATTGTCATTATTTTGTTAATTCTTATATGGAAAACAGGGAACAGGTGAACTATAAGAACGATAGGGAAGGTTTGTTACCCTCTTCTTTTTTATAAGAACAATTTTATGCGAACACGAGGCTGAAATTTGCCCATAATTTAGAATCAAACTGAGGCTGGCCTCTCCCAGGTTGTTAAGAACATATGCAAGCAGTTTGCAAGAACTTATAGTAACTTACATGCGAAATACGCCGATAACGTGTCCCCTTCACTGAATAATTACTTTGAGGTAGGATTTATTAGTTGACCTAGTCATCTCTGCGAACAAAAGTAACATTTATTAAGAACGAATTAAGAATAATTCAGCCTGAAGATAGAAAAATAATTTTAAGAACAGCCAGCCTCAGTTTAATTTTACTGGTTCTTATAAAAAAGGAGTGTAAATCAGAACAGCTGGATTTTCTATCGGTGGTTGTAAGATTTAAGTCTGTTTTGGCTCTTCTGAAAGAAGCCTTTTTATTAATGATAGTTGATCATAGAAATGGAACGATTCAAGCAGTAAGTACGCACTTTTGGGAGAGGGTAAGACCAATGCGAACAGCTGTTACTTTGATCTCGTCACTATGCTGTTCTCAATTGAATTGGGGTGGTGGGAGCTGGAAACTTCTCATATTCAGCGTACATGCTTTTAGAATGATTCCTCGGTGCAATTGCCCTATAGGCCTTTCTATCAAGTTCATTTATGTGTTTGCAAGGGAAGTATGGCTGCATATTTTAATGGGATTTAAAGATTTTCAATGGCATATGAGCAATGCAAGTTTACTACTTTGCAAACGATATTCGTTCTGTTAGGCATGGCATCAATTTTTGCAAGACTGTTTTGAGGTCTCTAAATGTCTTGTGTCATGTTGTCTTGTAAGGATTTATGTAAAGCAATAAGTTCGTCCGTTATGTGATATACTCTTCCATTTTGTCATAAATGTCGCCATAAGCAAACGTCATGATTTAATTCATTCGCTTTAGAAATATTTTAGTTATCAATATATACGTATGAAAAAGAGAGAATGATGATCGAGACAAGTGGAAGGTTTCTTAGTGATCAGTGTCGTTAAGAAATGGACTTGTCTTTGGTGTTTCAGACAGGATCTTGTGTTTTGTCTTAACTAGTTGGGTTTTCCATTTCATTAAGCCCTTTTGATTTTTATCGTATTGATAAGAACTTGTAAATATGTTATATATATATATCAAGAAATTGTATCAATGAAGTAACTATGCCTTTACAAGACCAGTCAAAAGAGTTAACTGAAGTCATTTTGAATTTTTGTCTCCGTCTCTGTACGTTGGGCTTGACACCAGGGTCCTCAAGGACAATTTCGTATTTTAAGCGCAGAATTTGGCGACTAGAGACGTAGATCCTGTTATTAGCAGGGGCACACCTAGCGAATGCGTGGGTCACGTTTTGGAATCCTTTGGTGACATACTTTTCAATTTCTCTAGTATCTATTTAAAATTGTCATTTCAAATCCTCTCCTCTCAAAATGTCTTATTTTATTGTGATCAATTTTAAACGGAAAGGTCTTACGATTTGCACTTTCGTGGACCGTAAATAAGGGAACCGGCGCACTTGGGTTTGCCAACCTGGTTACTGAATTTCATGGATGACGGTTCCTAGTGACGGGTTGAATTGTAGGTTTACGTCTTTAGAAAATGGTGGTACACAGATCTTTTATTTAACCCCGGAATGGATTGTAATATCTACGAAAATATCAGAAAGTCATGGTTCTTTTAGCGATATGTTGGAAGCGCACTTTACTATCTTTGACTAAGTTACATTATGCCAGAGATTGTGACATGCCAAAAATATTCCAAGCATGCAATTTGGAGATTGATTACAACCAGGGTACGACGGCGGGCCAGCTCCAAGTAGTTCACTAGATGGGATCATTCCATTTTTAGATCTAAGTCATTGATTTAAACCAAAACTATGTGAAAGTTACGTTGAGGTATCTAAATAGAGCTAACATTAAAAGCTTGAAACCAGGATTGTTTGTAGTAACCAAACAGTAGGGTAGATTGGGGTTCAAGGCAAGGGTACGAACCAGCGACACTTGCAGTATTAACCTTGGAATAAGTGAGCAATGGCACCCATGTGCCATGCAGTCGAAGTAATGGAACCTTGTGCTAGTTACACTATTTATTGTGGAGTTGTTGGTACCAGGATGGACACCAACTACGAAAAATGTGGTGATGGGCGCTTGCCCCCAATGATGCTGTTATACGAACGTAAATTCCATGAGTGAATTAATAACTAGACTGTTCCTCCTTGGATGTCATTGTCCGGAATGGTTATGTTGAAGAGGTTGTCGAGTACAAGAAGCAGGGCTATAAAAACTAATTCTTCACTTGCTTGTGTTGTGTTAAAGGATGGCATACGATACGATGGAGGATGTAAGAGTAGGGACGAAATTATAAACTTTGCCAGGTTCTCTATGGGAAGGGGAAAACGTTCGAAAACCAACGCAAAGCCCTTAGGTGTCGTTGCGTAGGAACAGAGGATGCGAGGTCGAGGCAGCTATATTTGAGATATGGCCACGGAAGGTGTTATACCCGAAATGGTATTTAAGGCTTCCAGAGAGAGGCTACTGTTTGACATCGGAGTTGAGCAGAAGAGGGTTATATAGCATTAAGCAGGGGTACCTTGTGCAGTGAAGGTGGTCGCCCTCCAGAGATCATATATTTAGGAAAGGAGATACAGGACTTACTTTCAGTTAGAATTAGTTGAACATATTTGCGTATACTTTGGGCTTGACGGTTCTCCTGATTCACTTGTCGATTGAAGGGGAGAGGGTCCTCCAAAGTTTCATGCTTAATTTGATACAGACAAAATGATCATGTTCTGAAACGAATGGTTTGTTCCCCTTAGTTGATTTACCCTTAATACGCGATAAAAGAGCTTCCTCTAGAAAACTGTTACGTTAGGTAACAGAATGTGACATCGAGTCTGAAAAGAGAAAATTATTAAGACCCTAGAAATGTGGTCTACCCTCAAGGGGGAATTGGGTCGTAGCGTTAAACACTTCTTTTGACCCTAGTTTCACACCAAGCTTCAATCTGTTTCTTCTCTGATATACAGTTAGTTTTCTCTCACTTGAGGTATTGCTTCGAATGTCATAGGGTTTCTTAATAATGTTTTCTCCGTTCCTCCCTAGATAGATGATATACCTTTGTGGGTAATTCCTCGTCGTTTAGAAGGCAACAATTAGAGGGCATGCTTTTCTACCAAGACATATATTACAAAGTCACAACCAAGTAGTAGAATTTTTCGTGCAATTGAAACCATATGCAAATTTAGTCAGATGGCCATTTCACTTACTTTTCTGTGATTCTTCTGATATACTTGGCAAACCTTGTTAATAAGGTCGCACTGGCCATACCTCGATGTGGTGTATAGCGTTGTGCGGTACCTTGTAATACCGCAGATCGGGTTCAGTTTGTCAAAAAGCTGGCTCCAAAATTTACCTCCATTGCCTTCTCAAATACAACCTGGTGTAGCAAATTGAGGAATGACCTGGGCGAGGCTGTTAAATATGCTGTTTTACTTTAAGTGGGGTAATCCCGAATACAAGAGGGAAAATTCCTAGTGAAGTTGTATTGGTAATCCTCAGATGATGTTTTCAGATTGATAGTCTAGGGAGATAAGTTCTAATGATATTGATGATGCAATAATGTGTCTTGGTGCTTTTAGGAAGTCGGCTTGGAAGCCTTTCGACTTTACATTAACATGCTCTATCTACAAACTGATCCACATCACCGCTTGTTATGGGCCAATAGAATCAGTCTTGATGTGATCTAACACTCTTTCTGCCCCAAGGTGACCCACGTTGGTATCAAGTTTACAAAGTACCAGCTGTTTCAATGATGCAAGCAAAATAACCCATAATGAAGTGTTGACGTTACGACGAAGAAAGCCATCACAATCGACAGAAATTTATACCATCCATTTAAACGATATTTTGTTGTTGTGAACTCGGTGTACGTGTACCAACAGGCGATCGATTTACGAGCCCCTTGCCATCAATTTCTTGTCACATTACGGACTCTAATCCTTTGCTGTTTCATCACTGCTTTGGATCAATGGTTAGAAAGGTCCGGATAGGAATTGGGTCCTTAGCAATAGCATTAAGAAGTTCGAATACAGCAGAATTATATGCACCTACCCGTTTTTCGAAAGTAGAAGAACAAAGTTTAAAATTGTATGTAGGGGAAGACCTTAACCGATAAAAAAAGGAGTAGAGTTTCACGACCATATAGACGATTGAAAAATTTTTACCAAAATTTATTATGAAGCGTCTGAGGTATTTTAAATATTTCTCCTTCCTTCAGAAGTTTATGTGGGTTTTTATTGCCGCTAGTTCGCTAATTCTCTGATACCATTGGGATTCGTGGGGATTTAGTCTACCAAGGCAGGACACTGCTTGCTTAAACAAATGATACTTCCTGGCCCTCAGCTTCACACCGTGTTTACAGAAACGCTACTTCTGCCGTACATGAGCAAATCGTTCTTACAGAATATTTGAAAAAACGGGTAGGTAATCAAGGTAGGAAGGGCATGATTTTAACGCAAATTGTCCAAACAATTCTAAATTGGTAGTTCTGACTATTTCCAATTTTTACATGCGGAGGGATAAGAAGAAAAAGGCCAGAGGGTGGCTTAAAGATTTGAAAAGGTGCTGTATGTGGACCTTAAATTTGAGGATAAATAGGGTGACGAATGGGATTTTGCTATTTCTGGACTTCATGCGTACAAGTAATGTCACTCGCTGATTGAGAAAAGATGGCATATTCTTCCTACGTAATCTGCTGTTGCAGACACTTTTCGGAGGAAGAAGAAGATAACATAAGTCGACAACAGGAAGAATAATTATCAGAGTTCGACGGCAATTTAATTCGGTGGCCTATGCTTTCCCACCGCATAGTCAGCTGGAAGACTGTACGTCATTGGCCATGATGATCACTTGAAACAGAATTTGAGTTTACTGCAAATTGGGGCATTGTTGGTCGTGCCATAAAATCAAAGGGGATCCATTTAAGAAGCCCATATTGTATGTGAAGAGATAGAGACCTGGCAAGGACAATATCAACCAACCCTTTCCCGATTGATCGTTTTTGAGATTCCCAGGACTGGGGGTAAGTAGGGCATAGTAGAGCAGTGGTTACTTCAATGCTAATAAATCTGTGAACAATTTTTTCATAAATCAAGGTGATGACGTCAAGTACCTAAACACAGTTCCAAAATTCATTGTTAGAAGTGCGTTTTCATTCAAAACGTAAAATACGCTAATTTTTTTTACAGATTTACAGGATTTTAAACATTGAGTGTAAGGAGCTATTTCATTTGCAATTTTTACCTGATTTGTGCCCCAAAACCCCAGAGTTATTATAAGTATTGTCTCTAAAGACAACCTGTGGAAGGGTTAGTGCAATCGAATTAGATTTCAGGGTGCGAACACATCTTTTTACAGGTTGTGAGTGTGCTAGATCAGCACAGTGGTGCGTGTATGTATGTAACCTCACTATCCGATCTTTTAAACAAATCGTATCCTTAAATCTCTGTACGGATGTGAAAGCTGAACACTTAGCCTACTGCAGATCTCCAGCACCGTATAAAAGCACTAGAAAGCAAGTTCTTTTGAAGATTTCTTGTGTCTCAGAGATCGAGTCACCAATGATGAGATTTATCGACGGATTGCACTAGCTATAGGACCGTTCCAGCACCTACTCGACACTGTTAAGGAGAGAAAGTTGCGTTGATTTGAGCATGTTACAAGGTCAAGCGGCTTGAATAAAACCATACTACAGGGCACACTGAGCTGTCAAAGAAGAAGAGGTCTTCAACACAAAAATTATGCGACAACATCTACGAATGGACAGGACTTACACCAGAACAGACCCTAAGATTAGCACAGGGTTTAGAGGTGTGGAGAGATGTTATTCGTCAAAGAACCGCATCGCCCCAACGACCTTCCACGGTAACGGATAGAGAAGAAGAAGATCCTTAAACAGAAATCGAATAATGAAAGCCTAAGAAAGCATGAGGATCCCCGTAAGCCAGAATGGGAGAGAAGTAAGATGTTTTCTCCACCATGTCTTACCAAGTAGTCGACTCCCTCTCAACTTATACACGTAATATCCTTTTCAGTCGAATGTGACTAATAATACAATACAATTGCATAAATCAGAGAGAACTCAACGAACTTTTAGGCTTTAAAAAGCATAAAAACGTTCTCGTTGATAAACGTACGCAAACAACAAAGGCAGCATTAAAAGGTATCTTTGAATTTTCCAAGTGTACATAACGATTTCTTGTATATTAAGTTTTAACTAGTTTAGCCAACCGTAAACAAAGAACGGCCTACATACGTTTTATAGATTCTCTTCATTTCCAGCAGCACAAAAATTTCATGACTTGTAACCAAAAAAAATTTGAACATAATGATAGAGAACAGAAGTACAGGTGACTATGATAAATAAATTTTCTGCAAAACCTACAGAACCTCCACTAATGCAACCATCTTCTTTAATAATGCTTTCTTTCCTGCAGACGCCCCTTCCATATTTTCTTGTAGTAGAAATTTCGCCTAGTCGAGCAGAGTTCAGTATCATATAAATCTATCACATGTATAGTTTGATCATAGTAAACTTCGATATATTTTACTTCAACATGATTAAACCCAACCGACCTCCTTACAGCAATGCAAACGACCATCAACTAAATTGTATAAATTACTGATAAGTATACCGCGTGGGATATGACGTCATGACCTCGTAGTCCTGATATAGCCTCATAATGGTTGGCGCATAATTGTTATAAATTCCAACAGTAGTGCATCTATGTTTGGAAACTGAAAAGATTCATGTTTTCATTCTATCATTTATGAGTAGTAGATACTATAAGCAACATTGAGAATAGATAAGCTGCGAAAAATAGAGTGATTCAAATACTTGTTATCATAAAACTTCTGTTGAAATTCTCTAGTCCCAACTTGGCTGCCTTATCTGCACCTGTATATTCCCAGTGGTGGTTTTAGGGTATGGCGGACAGAGTGATAACTTAGGGCCCCCCGCTCAAGAAGGGCCCCGCACTTTCACCTCAGAAATTTATTATGTCGATTTCTCCTTTTTCATAAAGCTTTTTCAGAAATATGAGAATGGATGAGGAATCACAACTAAGCACACAAATATGACCAGAACCCAATTTACCAAAAAAGTCAAAACCCACAACAAAAACAAACTGCTGTTTATGTTAATGATCGCATTCGATGTATACACATGCTGCACTTTATGTAAAATTATTCCGCACGACAGGCACTGTGAAAACCCCATATTATGTGAGCCATATGAGGAGATATTGACAATAATACTTTTCGTTAATAGGGCCCCGATTTGGAAACTTGCCCAGGGCCCTACACGTCGGAAAACCGCCCCTGTATATTCCTCCATTATCTTCATTGAAACATTCGAGACATGTTAGCATTTACTGACTTGGCTAACTCTCCCTTCGTCTGCGTCATCCTCTTTACTAGATCTGTCGAGTTCAGCATCTCATCCCCTATCTTTATCCAGGGATTGCAGTAATATCTCCTTTTTGGTCTGGATAGGAATTTCTTTGCTACAGCTGTCTCAGTTTGCAGCACGGTATAAGTGTTTCTAGTATTTGATGTGCTGTGTATACACGAAGTCTCGTATAGGTAACGTTTTCACAATCTTTCGCATGCCCCCACTTCTTCATGCATTACTCTATTCTACCTAAACTTCGTCTCCTTCCACCCATTTGTGACCATACTTCGGGGACTTTAAAACACCAGCACACCTCAAACTTCATTGTTTCTCCTTTCTTTGGCCACCAATTTTTTACTCTATATCGCAAGTGTTAGTATGTTGTTGCTGTTGGAATTCTGAGTTCAGTAGATTTTGTGGTACTTACCCCAGGTAAGCAGATTCTGTAATACAGTCTATACTTTCTCCATCTACTTCTGAGAGAGCTTCTATCTTTACAAGTTCTGCATCATCAAGCACATGGTTTTGACGTCTTGAACAACATATTAAGACTAAAGCACTTGCATATTTTATCAATTATGGTTAGGAGTTTCTCAGCTTCTACAACTGATTTGCAAATCAAATGTAGGGCCTACATGCTAGATCCAGCGTATGATATTATTGCCATTTAGTCTTGCAGAGTTTGTTTTGCAGCTTTTGTGGATTATCATAGGAGTTCTATTTCCCAGAGAAATCTTGTTTAATCAAATTAGCAGTTATCTAAAGTATGTAGTAATAGATGAATGCGAGTAGAGACCCTTGTCCACCTTTCTGCATTCAACAAACAATTCAAAATCTGCTTTCATGTCTGCGATAGATGCACTTTATTCCTTCACCTAGTTGTTTCAGAATAGCTATTAAATGGTTTGCTATGGTTCACTTTCTCTGCACTTGAAGCATAATGTTGTATGCAGCAGTGAGATTTACATAGACTGCAAGTATTGTATCAACATACTTTTCTATATTTTTTGTGAGATATAACATGTGTGCGCTGTTGATCGATTCTGAAAAAACTCAAATATTGTTCCATTGATGTGTTTCATATATGCGTCTTGCAACCCCATTACGATAATCTTTACCAGAATTCAAGTCGTATTTTTTGCAATAAAGAGACTTGTGGTAGCTTTTCGCTACTCCTTTTTGTTTATTCGTGAAAAGACATAAAATATTTGCTCATAATCACACCTGTATATGGACGACTGTCCAAATCATTATTACTAGATATAGTACTGCAGTTTGCAAGATTTTTACCACTGCCACCTTTCAAACCTAACACTTCAGACTTAAGCTTATCTGTTTTAGGAACCTCGTTGTTTTTGAAGCTTTAAAAAACTTTTCACCCCATTAATTTTGGAACAATTTTATTCATTTACATTACCTCATCATCAATAACATTGTGCTGTACAGGTCGCCCACCTACCGTCCAGCAAAACAGTTTACAAAATGATCTTTAAATTTCACATTAGATATGGCCACCTTGTGAATTGTTTGAATACTTGAGTAATTCTTCATAGATGCAAGTTATTCTTTACCTTCCCATGACTCGGCTGCCATACTGTTACTGCCCAGTTCTTCATAGGGCTCATTTTTTCCAGTTTATTTCGTTTTCGCTTGATTAGTTTTGGAATTTCTGTTTATTGTACGGTGTATACATTTTTGTAACCGTATCGGCTGTGACTTGGTATGCTAACCTCAAGGGGCTCTTTCCCTGCTCTACAGATCTTTTTAACCTCCTCGTTCAGTTGGTCTGAATTCACTACGGTCATGTAGGAAAACCTCTTGCGTTTCTGTCTCTAAATCTAATGCCAACTATTTTTGCATCAACGAACTTTTTCTGCTATAATCGCTAACGCTATAATCGATACTTGAGCTTTGATTTTTTTAGCATTTTTAATAAAATGAAAGCGATATCCACAACTAGTTGTCTGCAACCTGTTTTTAGTTCTACAAAGCATTTCATAACACATTTTGACACTCACGAGGTTGTACACTTGTAATTTAGCCATTTTCACTTCCAATAACAGCATGGAGCCAAGTTCCGTGGTTGTCCTTTTACTTCAAATTTTTAGAATTGTATCTTAATTTGGTTTCATAAGCCCAAGACGTAAAATCTCTCATCACTGTCCTTTATCTTGACTTCACTAAATTTCTCTGTATTCTTTACTCGGACGATACTGTAGCAATATAATCACACGATGTAATAAGTTTATTACCAGAACTGATTTCTGTAAGTTCCATTTATGCCTTGTTAAAGTTTCTGTAGAATATAGTTTTTGCCAAGTCACCCGCGGTGGTGGCAGGTGCATACGCAATGAGTAGTGTGAACTGCCTTTGTATGACCTCTACTTTGCATTATAGTATTCTGGCTCTTAGATATTCTTTCAGGCCATCAAGTTTCCAAATATGTGTAAGCAATATTCCTGTACGACGTTCCATTTTCCTCTCATGTCTGTTCTAGATGAGTTGCGAATCCTTGAATAGACTCATCTCCAAACATCATACTTCCTGTTACAGTGCGTCTCATCTCATTTAAAGCAAGAACAACGATGCCTAAGGACTGTGAAACCTGAAATATCATCACCACTTTGATAATATCTTGTAATGATATAGCATTGATAATCGCCATCCAGATCATTTAATATTCAAAGGCATCTCACTTAATGAAGTCCTTACGACCACGTAGAATGGAAGACGGGCACAAACCATGCACAGTAAGTAGCATATATCTTAACTTTAACCTAATTGACCACTAGGGGACGCGTTCCTAGGTGATCTAGCTGCCAAACAATGAGGCATGCATGTTTACCTTCATCGGTGGAACATTCGATATGCCATGTGAGTCAGATTTGTTTGGGATGTTCAGACCTACAATTTTGGACTATGAAATATGCAAGTTTCCCTACCCAAAATATTGTTAAGTTTGGAAAATAGCATTTTGGAAACTTACATGTCAGACCTGCTGCTAATCGAAGAGGTCTAGAAACAAATACCAGGAATAGACATCATGTGGAAAATGTCTTGCGTGATTTGTTCCATTTTCACCGAAATTTAGTAAAAACGTAACTTGTATTTGTCCAGGATTGTAGGAAACCCGTACAAGAGCTCAAACCATGGCCTATTGGTTATAGATTAAACTCCTTGACCTGTTTGGTCTATTGGTGATCCCTTTCAGTACCCTCTTACGATAATCACCAATGTTCATTATTTATTTGCAGTAAGCCTCTGTGTTTGAAGACTTTCCCCAATCCGCTATTCCTTTAACACAGGTATCTGTTTATGGCTTGTGAAATACATTAACGCATGCGCATTTTCCTAGGGACGATTTAAGCCTGAACGCGACAAAAATACCCATTTAAAAGCTCTTTCCCCTATAGTGAGCCTGAGTAATAACAACAACAACGGAGCTTCCACACATTCTTACTAAAGACCACTTCTCAAGGAATGCAGTACAGTAGTGTGATAAGTAAAAATGTAAGAAATCTCCGATACTGAATATCATACTTCTGTGGAACATTTTAAAAAATACAAACAAAACATTTCCACACATCATTTGTGTAAGAAATATACGTTTTGAATTAGCATACATGTTTGTTTCCTAAGAGTTGAATGTTTAATCAAGGTAGCTCTACCTAACAAGGAGCTGCTAAGGGGTTTTGTGCTGGAGTTAAGAAACCTTCAGTACAAAGCCTTAAAAGAAGTTTCTTATCAAAGAAATTCATAGGTTCAAATTACAGCAACTTGGCATATTCATGTTCCTTCATGCTTTCTTCACTTGCATCATGTAGTTCGACAATCCCACATTTGTCGTGAACCTGTACTTCTTACGTATACAATGCGGAGGGAAAGAGATGACATCACAAATCAAAAGTTTTAAAATAGTACAATCTGACTCCAGAGATCGAAAGGCGAGCTTGGAATAGGTTGTTTTCCGAAGTAGCAGACCTGTAGTGTATATAGTGTTTAAACCAGAGGCGTTTGAATCTCAAAAATCTCTGGCCAAAACTCTGTTGATATTCCGTTCAACAATAAGGTTTTGTTAGAGAGATTCAAAACTTTGAAACCTGATATCTCCGTGTTGGGAAGGGCATCACTCCCAATGTGGCCATTGACGTTCTCACTAATAGGGTAACACGAAAATTGAGTTTTTTCCTCTTAATTCAAAAATGTTAAAAATCGTAGCGTCACATGTTCCACCACATAAGTAAAGTAAAAAAGGACCTTGGTCATTACAGGACCTATGAAATCGACAAGCTTTGGTAGACTTACAAAGTAAACAACAAGCTAGGGGACTATTTCTTTCGATATTGCACACTTTGCGACAAGACTATATTGCTGATATTAAGTGCTTGGACGGAAAGCGAACATATATTTTGAATGTCCATATCTAGGGCTTTGCTGCAATACGTTTAAATGGCATAAGAGAGAGGTTACTTCAAACTCGGAATCATCATACAAATCTACCTCTCTAATCACAAACGAAGGCACCGATTGACTCTTATTGGTTTTTTAGTACGGCCATGGCGATCTTACTTAGCTAATAAAGATCGCCATGAGTACGACTCAAAGAGCGGACCCTTCTCTCACGAGATCTTCTTAAGGCACTTTTCCAGATACCCCCATCGCCTCATTCAGAGACAGAATCCCCCCACCACCTTTTCCACAGGGTTAGGGTAAGGGTTACGGATAGCGTGGGAAAAGGTGGTGGGGTTACTCGTTTTCAGTGCAGTTTTGAACAATAGTGGTGGGGGTATCTGGAAATGTACCCTTGTTAAACCCTCTTAAAATTCAAAAGAAAGAAATTCATGGAATCGCTTCCAGAAAACCTCAGCATTACAAAAAATATTTAATAGGAACACAGTTAATGTCAGTTACAGCTGAAGTGGTAACATTTATTGTCTGATCAACGACCTAACGTAACAATACAGTCGAACCTGTCTATAGCGGACATCTGGTAATAGCGGACACATTTTCAAGGAACGGGCCGAATCATGGTCAAATCCTCATTGAAATACCTCTATATAGCGGACACATTTTCTCAGAACATTTGCCTTTAAATTAACATGTGTATAGCTTGCATTCGTATTTTACTCCAATTTAAGCCCCCCCCCCCTAGCCCTATGGCTTCGTGGTCCCTGAGTTGTCAGAAGAATATAAACCGATAAAATTCATGGTATAGTAAGTATTTTGTGAACAATGCAAGTATTGCTACTCTAGCATCTATGTTCCCAGTTATTTTCTTGAATGCTTTTTCCAACCAGAGCACCACACGAGCATCACCATATAAAATTTAATTCAGTGGTGTCTCCACCCCAAGTCCTGCACCTCTATTTACTCTCTTTCCTATAACTGTTGCAGGGATACAAGTTTTGGAACCTTGATAAACATGGAGGCAATTTAACTCTAGTTGAACGACACATACCCGACGATTTTCTTTGAAATATAGTCGTCGAATATATACTTCTATACAAAAATCCTTTTTCCTTTTTCTTCGTGAAATATTGAAAACTTTTATATAGCGGACACCTGGTAGTAGCGGACACTTTTTACAGGAACCGCAAGTGTCCGCTACAGACAGGTTCCACTGTATCACTAATGATTAAACAAGCAGAGAAACCCCTACAGACAGCACAACGCAACTGCAGTTGTTAGCGATAACTGCCCCCTTGAGCGAAAATTCCTAACCAAAGCAGTTGTATATCAAGTGACAGAATCTACGAACAATAACGACGGGCATAAACATTACCTAGACATTTAAAGACAAGTGCAGATAAGAAATCCCTCAACAACTGACGCTACAAAGCCACGAATTCACAACGGAACTATTAAAACACATCCATGATTACAAGACAAGGTGTTAATTACAGTAAACAATAGAAGATACGTTAACAAGTACAGCCGTGTCCAGGTGGCCGGGGGACGTTGTAACCTTTGTCTGGAAGAAAAGTTATTCCTGTTTAAAGCCGACAAAGAATCGCTTTTAAACAAAAGAATATAGTTATTGTCGAAATGCCATCATGTAAATCATTTCATTGTTTGTAACCTTGTTGGTGTGACTTCAATATGTGCCGTGTTAAGTGACTTGTGAATTTGCCAGACGATCGTGAGTATATGAAACTCGGATATATTTCAGTGTTTTTCTCTCTCTGCACACACTCACACATATACATACATACATACATACATACATACATACATACATACATACATACATACATACATACATATATACACTACATAGGTATTGCGGGGGGTACATTAAAAGACACGTACAGAAACCACATGAAAACCTTCAACAACCGACGCTACGAAACCGAGACAGAGCTATCGAAACACATTTGGGACTTAAAGACGAACGCAACTAATTACAAAATACAATGGACGATACGTAAACAAGTTGA
>JAAAKL020000364.1:0-15427 GCA_010016065.2 Carybdea cf. marsupialis auct. non (Linnaeus, 1758)
CCAAAAATGATCTCAATATCATAACATAAAGATCTCTGTAACTGCAAGAATGATCTGCATTGCAGAAAAGAGAACGCATTTTCCATACCATGTTTCGGTATTGCTCAAAATTTAAGGAGAGAAGTTTTCTGAAGGCAATGCGCTCTCGCCACTTACAGGATTAGAGAAAAAGACGCAACTATTTATATATAGATGAATTACCCAGAATAATAGAAAGTCAAGATACGTGGCATAACAATGTGAAGGAAGTAAGTGATAAATATGCAAATACGTTTGTATTCAAGCTCAGCTATACAGACCGGGAGAGAGGATTGGTGGCAACTTTCAGAAAAGTACTGCAATAGAAGGAAACCGATAATTGAATACAGAGAAAAGCATGTCATAACCGGTTTTGTAGTAATAATCAGACGTATTATTAAAACTTTTCTCTTTTTCGGCCCTGAAAAAGTTTAGTCGGTTAAACATTTGGACTTACCTGGCCATATAGCACGCCATAGAGATCAAATCCTTTTTGAGACTTTAAGCACATGGCAGTACAACGTTGGTCAAGATTTTCACAAAATGACGCAAGCAGTCAAAAATTTGGTTTGAACATTTGGTTTGAAAATCTTTAGATATACAAATCAGCTTATTCTCAGAATGGACAAGAGAAGCCCTTTCTTGCTGCAAAAGTCTCCTCTACTATCAGAGTTGTACTAGTCGCACTTCATATCATAGCTCGTCTAGATGCTTCACTATAAAGGGAAGCGCTTCGCCATTGATATGTATCATTTGCTACTGAACAATTTGTTCAAGTAATTATTAAGATGTCGGTAATAGTGCCGTCCGAAAATACCATACTCGCTATTGGGTTATCTAGTGTCCATCAAGAAAACTGAAAGATACTTGCCCTAAATAATGTTAAGTGCGCAATGTGCATCAATTTATACCTGCAATATGTACGGAAAGCTGGGTTTCCTATTGCTTAGTGGCCACAGCACCTTGATAAAGAGTGAATTCAAATTCTCACCTTAAGGCAATTGGAGGAATCAAACCCTTCCGCCCCCGCCACCCTGGAATAAAAGGTTCGTGAACCATACACCAACAACTGCGTCTCACCAAACATATAGCATTAAATTCTATTAGTGCATATGAGCTACCCACTGAATTTGATGCTACTGCAGGTCATAGGCAACGTTCCTCTATTGCTTTAATCAAAAGTGATTATCAAGGACCCATTTAAATCTAATGTAAACCGCTATCTTATTAGAAATGTTTAATTTCTTGCTTGTAATACATCTATTTTCTGTTTACTTTTCATTTCTACTACTTCAAAGTAACTCAATACCTTGAAATGGGAACCTTGTATTGATTGAAGAAAGAATTGGAAAAAATTCCATCGGCTCACTTATCTTTCTTTTCTTGATTACTACCGCGTTTTGGCATAGCAACTTGGAATACTGGTTTATAGATCTAGAATATGGGTAAGTAAACGTCACAATAATTCAGTAGGTAGAGCTGCAAGCTGTGACAGCTTTGAGCCCTGGTGTCAACATATGTGTTCCAACATATTCTCCAAATCGACACTAGCTTTAAAAGGAATTTAGATACTCACATTTCAAGTACTAGAATCATCTGTCTTGACTCTTCATATGCATCGTGTAGTTGAACAATTCTTTTATGCTGCAATGAGCATAAAATGTCGACCTCATGGTGTACCAAAGCTTTTGTCGATGGTCTTGTTTTGATGTGTTTCGATGCGAAGCATTTCCCAGTGGACCGCTCTACGCATTTGTTCACAACGCCAAAGCGACCCCTACGGTAGAGTGCAACATCATTGCAGGAAAAAAAGTTTGAATAGCCAACACAACATTACACCAAAGTGTAATAATATTTATATATAGCAGAAATTTATATTTAAAATTTACTTTTCAATAAAGTAGATGTGTCTATCTATATTTTAGGAAATTATGATTACACAGTGATAACATAACTTGCACATTTTATTGAGACATCAAAAATTTTGTAACAGCGCTGTGAAACAAAGGTTAATGGCTAACAGATTCTTGAATATTTTAACATGTTTCTAGCTTTGTATAGTAAGTAGAAACCAGGCTTTGCAGTAGCATGTGCTGGTTGCCTACTTCGTATGATGGAAATATGAGGCTATTGTAATACATTGTATCTGAAGGGTCTCGACAATAACAGAGTATTAACTTCTAAGATAAACTCCTTCCTCTTAACTACTCCAATGAACTCCGAATACTTGCATGTTGTGATTATGGATAACCTGCGTACTTTTTGATACATTAATATGTGAATGATACTCAAGAAAGTCAAGATATACATTACCTTCCCAGTTCTACAGCTATTTCATAGTATTTTTCAAATTTATCCTTTTTCAAGTCTATTTTTTGTGGTGTATCGTTCTCTTCATCTCCACCAGTTTCGTAAATTGACAAACTCCTCGTGATCATTCTCCGGAATTGATCTAGACAATAGGAAGAAAGCACCATAAACAATCTAGTATCTAAATTGAATCCATACTACAAATTATCTGCTTTGCCAGTAAGTAATTCTTGCTTTACGCACGTAGCTATGAGTGGCCAGGTTATCAGATCTGGAATGGCATATTGTAAACCGTCAGATATTTAAGTGGACAGATTATAATTTTAATGGTTGTTTCGAAACATCTAAAACTATGAGGTGCATCTCGTTCTCCCTTACTGAAACATTATCAGTATATATCAGGCAATGATGGCAATTAAAAGATGTTAATCATTTTCCTATTATAAACTAAACGAAGGTAAGATCTAGAACTTACAAGATACAAGTCTTCTCGGAGAAAAATAATCACAACATCAATAACATTTACACAGAATTGAAGAAAATTTATGAATTTATGCATAAAACCTTACCGGGTTCAAAGTATCACTTTCCTAGACGGCAGTCATCCTTACACGTGACTTTTTACCTTTTCGCATATTTGAAAGTAATTTTTTTCTACCCAAGATCTTATTATTATTCCCCTCATCAATTGATACAGTATGGATTGTTGTAATTATTGACTGCAACTATTAGCCTCTGGACACATGGGCAACTTAGAAGAACCTTAAGTAATGGACTTCTTGAACACTTGCCCTAAATAATATATTACAACTCAGATGCTTCTAATCGTTGGATCTATTTTTGGAGCAGGATTGTACTGTAAAGGACCCTTTTTCGTCTGCAAATGTTTTACGATGCCCCCTGGAACGTAAAAAATCATTTTACGACAAGTCCTGCGTGGATAAACAATTCAGCGAGTGTAATATAAGCCTCTATTCCCTTAGCATATTTACATTCTTAACAAATATAACACACTTTGCGAAAGCTAGTGTATTTGCTCTTTTTTCGAAGGTGTCCTACACGCTAACGCGGTTTTCTTGAAGATACATTGACATATCAACAAGCAGCCTGTACAAACACTAAAGCAATTTATTGAATTTTAACCAGAATCTTCACATATTACCTGACAACGACTTCGGAGCTTTATTGTTCAAGTGGAATGGAAAGCCTTACTTATCGGTAATTCTTCTTTAAGGTATTTAATTGAAGTAAAATTTACCCTTTCCAGTATCGGCATACGTCCCATAAATTGTCAGGCAGACTGAAATCGTAAAATTCTCATCAAAACAACCTCTTCTGAGCTACGTCAGACTAATAAGAGAATGTGAACACATTTGTTTGTATGGAATAATGTCAAGGTGTCTGATATTTAGGGTGAGAATGAAACTTGACTGATCCAGTTTCGATAAATATATATAACTACTATGCAAACGGAATACCGTTATGTTTACTTTAACATTACTTGCTATGGCCTATAGTAAATTTGTCAGGCACGTCATACAACATGGTTGTGGATTTAAGGCTTTCCAAGGTTGTGGGTTTGAAATCCCATAAAATGCAAAATGTCTTCTAATGTTATTTAATAAACTCATAGGAGCTATCCCATGACGTTTAGTCTCCATCTTCCCACTTACAGTGCTGCTCTGATGCCTGAGCATGCACGAAAGAGCTAACAGGAAGCTAAGTCACGCCTAAACCAGTTTATTTGACACGGAAAGCATTTTCAGGAATTTCTTTGACGGTGTTTTATTTCTCCCCAACAGTCTCTTTAACTGCTGTCGCTCAGAAAATGTCGATGACTACGTTGATTAACTCGACTCGAATGTTTTACTTAGCAATCATACCTTCAATACTAATTTCCTAAATATCTAACTTGCCTAATTTCAATGCAAAGTTAACGATCTTAATTTTGTGTTCAGATTTTAAATTGACAGTTATGCTTTATTGTCCGCTTCTAAATTTTCTTCTGTGCCATTTGTTTGCAAAGAGAACATAACCATCGTGTAAAAATATTTCTTTCAAATGAAGGAGTTAGACATTACAGTACCTGCAAGCGAATTTTCACTCTCTAACAGTAACAAGGAAT
The DNA here is from genome assembly GCA_010016065.2 of Carybdea cf. marsupialis auct. non (Linnaeus, 1758). Lineage (NCBI taxonomy): Eukaryota > Metazoa > Cnidaria > Cubozoa > Carybdeida > Carybdeidae > Carybdea > Carybdea cf. marsupialis auct. non (Linnaeus, 1758). Next base: position 4,454 of record JAAAKL020000364.1, read on the forward strand.
TTCATGTGGACAATTTACTCTTAAAAGCTTCAATACTTGCTTGGAACTTTCAGTACAACTTTAAGTTTCATATTTGCATTGGGTTTTGTAAGTTAAAACAGGTTGTGTTTTCATGTCTGAGCGGTAAGCGTGGGTAAAAAGTTGAGAGAAACATGTGTAAAGGGGCTGAAACCTTCAAATCAGTTTCAAAGCAATACTCACCAGCCAGATAACTGAATAATCCAGAGGATGAGCAGAAAAATTACATAGTACACTACGTATACGGTGTTCGTAGAATCTTCTGACTCTCGCTTAACTCGTAGCCATTAGATCAATCTTTACCAGAAGTTAAGTTCTTTGAATGTAAATATTGACTCGCGAAATGTTTTCCTTGCATTGTTAAGATACTTCTAACAGAACTGAAAGGCGGAGAAAGTGGATCACCGGCACAGACCGAAGATTCAGAAAGCGATGTTTTGAGAAACAGGAGAATGTTTATGCTTTCGAACCGTTAATGCGGTCATCGATCTCTGAATTAAAACTATTTTAAAATTTATCGAACGCCTGGCGAATGTTTCGTCACGGCATCACAGAAACCCAGTGAACTGACATTTAATAAAAAGATCGAGTTACATCGATGCGTCGTCTATGTTTGTGTGTCAAAACTGTTAAGAGCCATATTATCAGATACTACTATTTATGTCCATCATTAACTTTACAGTTCAAATAGTAAAATTTTTATTATCTTTCACTTTATCGCATAACAACGAGTATTGGCTTCCAGGCCTTTTGTTTTATGGTAGTAGAGAACAACTGACAGTAAACAGTGATCATACTGGAATAGACCCTGAAAACAGTGAGTTTCCCTGGAATCTACCGTATCTTGCATCAGTTTTACATAGACATTTTAGAATTTCAAGTTGCCTCTTGTCAATATTTTGAAGAAGTTTTATCATTTCTCACAGTCACAATGATGGTATTCTCAGTACTTGCATCTCAAGTACATCTGCTTCTTTCATATAACTTAGATTCTTAGTTAAAATAAGTCAACTATTCAGAGACTAAACTCAGTTTCAAGGTAACAAAGATTGAGACTAAAGAAATTCATAGAAAAGATTCGAGAATTGTCGCCCTATATCAAGACGAATAGTTGCCCTCGCTTTACCATACCCTCTTCCACGTCACAAAACCAGAACAAAAATTGTCGTATCAACTATGTTAACTGTAACAAACTTCCCCTGCCGAATTACAGGAGAGGAGTTCATTTTATGATTTCCAATCTATTGTCCATTATACTCAGTGCTCCAAACTAGAGCATCATAGTTCCTTCATCAACAGAAAGGCAAAAGGCCTCTACTGGATTCCAAGAACATCTTACTGGTGAATATTTCACAGCACTTGTCTGTCATAATACTTTAGAAAATGTTTCAGGCGGTAATTGTACTCTAACATTCTCCAAGGGGTGGATTTGTTGGGCAAGCACAATTTTTATCATAGTTTTGTTATAACAACTCCATAATAACTGGAACATATTGATTGCATTGTAGTAGAAAAGACCGATATGGAATAGTCGTTACGGCTACTAAGGGGCCCTGGAAAGAGCTAGTCTGCATATTTAAGTTGCCTACGCAACTAACCTCCTCTTAGCTGTCCTGTCTTCATGGAACAATTGTTACATAACTAAGAGAAGCGCTACATGCACAAAAATATTCAATAGCAGTTAGCCTTCAATTTAAAAAAGAAATTTTACCATACTTGTTTCATGTTTTCGCGACAGGCATTGTGAATGACCCTCGTAGATGACTTCTGAAAAGGCCCTTCGTAATTGATTGTACCACTTACATGGAATAATAATGGTTACAGTTCGATTGTATCTACTCAAACTAATCTTTTGAAAATGGGGTTGTTATGCCAATTCCTACTCTTTTCCAAGACTCTGCATCATAAAAAGGGGGGGGGTAGAGCCCAAGTGTCTTGAACGAAAAGCCTCCCCACAAAAAATCTTTATACAGATTGGTATGGCAGGGAAATATTGAGTTGGGACGCAAGGGGCGTACTCTCTCCCAAATTTCTGCTAAACAATTGTCTCTCACAAAACAAGTTTACTGTTTTTCTTGAAACTGTGAGATAAAATATAAGCCTGTTGAAGCAAAATAGCTCAAATGGAAAGATAGACTCAACGGAGAAGAAAGGGACTGGACAGTTGCAAATGTGTCATTTTAACTCAGCCTACACCCTCTTCGCATGTTTCTGGATCCGGCACTGTACAGTTAATCAGTTAAACCTTATCCATACGAGCATCAAGACAGTAATTGCTACCTCGCACAGAGTGTATGGATTTTATGTGAACCATGCCATTTGGGCTAGCGTTTTATTTGACGTCATCCCCACCCAGACCCTGCCCACATAGACCCGCATGAAGTTCAATACGTCCATAAATTGCCTCTTTTCAGTACCTTATGAAGCTGGGTTGGTCAATGGCCCTAACAAGTTAATGGAATTTCCCTTCATATAGTTCAATAACGTATATCTAATACTTCTAGCTAACAAACAAAAATCCGTCTTCTCTGCAATTTCCCTCAGACCGAGGCCCAATTGCATGAATATAATGTACCTTGTTTGCGATTTCTGCATTTACACAGAATGTCGAATCATGGGACTTTAGTCTGTAGTACAACTTGCGATGCAGTCGCATAACGCAAAACAGGTAGGGAATGTTACTAATCAATGAATTCAGGGGTGCTGTCTCTATCAGCGTTATCACTTAACTCTATTCTATCATTTCAGACATACGAATTGTATTTATTCACCTGAGGATTCTAATGTTCATCGAAAAAAGGCAGCGGTTTTACATAGCAGGGGTTCTTGCATCTTGATCTTATACATACAAAGTTGTTGATTTCAGGGCATTTCAATAAAAGGATAGCAGCCCAGTCTCAAACGGATAACATTTGTCTGTATACTTTAAGAGACGATGGACATTTACTATTGTACGTCTAAGAAAAAAATGACAAAGACGTCACGATAGGTGAGAATTGTTGTGTATTATAAACACCAGTATCGACGAAAACTCTGTACACTTTGAGGGGAAGAACCTTTCGAATTCTAAGCAGATGTTTAGATTAAACAATAAACAATATCTATGATTAATTCCTTAAAGCCACCAAACATGACTTTAATGGGCTCTTATGTCTGAATATTTACCGTAACATACACCAAATATCTCACACTTTAAAAAAAGACGTCTGAAAAATTAATCCAAAGTGAAAAAATAAGATATTGGGAATATAATGCTGGCATGGGGCATGTAGAAATGCAAGAACAGGGAAAAACATGTTCAGCAATCGGTGGCAATGTAATTCTTTTTGTTGAGGCAGACGTGGGATCCTTAGTCTGAGGCAAAAGATAGATATATTTTTCGGTCCATGGGAATCTAATACACTCGAATTGTGGATTTTTCCTCCTCTTTAAGAAATACGCACGTCGACTGTACAGGCAAGCGTTTTCAGATTTTAATCTATGACAATCTCACGACCAGTTACACAATCTTCAGTAGTATGCATATATTTCTCATGGCTACGACGACAAGCGGCCCTATACATTGTTGCTCTTTTATCTCAAGAGGAGTTGTATTCAAGACCACGGCACGTTCAATGCCTACAATCCTTTTAAAATAAAACCGGTTCATACGAAAATAGGGATGCAAAGGCCAGAATATACATGGCTACATTGCTACTTTCCTACTTTCCGTTCGGACTTGAAACTATGCCCCTGTTGCTCCATTGTTGGTTTTGTTGGTAACCTATGCCCACATGACTGGACCTTTTACTTGATAACACAAAAATGCGTCGGTAACTCTATGACCACCAACTTTTTAAATTGTAAGTTAAGAAACCCTTAAAAAAACATTTAGTCGTTAAGTAGCTAAATATTAAGTTAATATCAGCCCTACCTTCCAAATACGTTTCTCATAAAATAAATGAGTGCACCATTCCATACAAAATTCTTAGTTTTCAACTCTTTAGGGGGAATTGGCAACGTTTTTACCGATTTCATCGTGAGTTGTTGTTGGCAGGCACAAAGGGGACTTGTCTTCCCAAAGTCTAACAAGAATTTGTCGACGTGATCCAGCGTTTGTTGTAGACGTCTTGGCATCGTGGAGGTTTGCTCTGATAAACCTTACAGTTTTGTCTTCAATATTAAGTGACCTGTGAGGGATCTCTTGCAATTTTATTTTGTATGCTCTCCTTATGTACAGACGATTTCACAGCTGACACAATTAAACCTCGAAACAAAGATCCAAATAGGTTACAAAATACTACACTGAGAACCTGTATATAGAAATGCAGAATCCAATTTGGAGAGGTCTTGACAAACGTCTTACGGCTACCTCAGACTGTATAAAATATTATTTGGCACTCATAGGGAAGACAAATTAAGTAAGACTTATATTAACAATGTAAACATTGCACAAAATGTCTTAACATTGGATGATCTTCGACGGTTTTGGCTCATCAAGGTGCTGTTTGTTTGTTATTTAGTATTTAGAGCTTTCAAACTAAAGAGTTTAACCTTGAAATGAAAATCAAAAGACTCCAGTAGGGCGTCAAACCACTACATTATGAAACTAAGCCTGGCGTAGATATTTTTACTAGGGATAGTAACAGGTGCCTTCGACAGGAAGTTAGTCACTCATTCATCGCTCAACAAAATTTTAAGAGACGAAGTAATTCACAAGGCCAATAAATGAGAGGAAACTACGACGAAGAAGAAAACCCAAGGATTAAACATTAAACAAGTAACTTCTCGTACCTCTTTTGGTTTTTGCGCCAGACTCCGGGTCGTTCCCATAGTCACTTGCGCGCCTATGGGGCTGACTGCCCGTACCATGCACCATCTCACTTTCTAAAGGTACTCTATATAGAGCTAATTAGCCAGGATCCCAGTACAACAGCTCGCCATATGTCGTGTGTAATTTTCTTGCGAAAGTTCTATGCTCATGGCAAACTAAAGCATTACGCTATTGGACAAATCCTAAACTGTCACGGTACAAATATCTTTACAGATCTCTTGCTCTGGTCCTAGAATGCAGAGAAATACATAAAGCATACATTTTAATCACTGTATTACTTACATGCTGTCTGTATCTATGGTGATCCAACTAAAGATAGAAGTCAATCTCCTAAGACAGAAAATCTGTTGATTTATTCCATAGATCCCATCCAGCGTAACACTAATGTTATCCCTGCAATAATTTATCAGAATCAAGGAAAATGACCATATTCTCAACTTTCCTAACCGTGTATTACTTACAACGAGCATTACAGCTCATCATTATTCACACCAGCTCCATTGATCCTCTGCTAAAAATCAACTTTTTCCTTTCCACCAATTAAATATTAATTCCTATCCTGTGGAATAATGCCCCCAGAATTCAATAGTAAGGGTTTTCTCTTAATGATCTGTCAGTAAAACAGTATCCTTTGTAAACTAGGGCAAGCAAAGCTATTTCTAATTTCAATAATTCAAGAGAAGCGAAAGCCACAAATGTACTCTTCCGTGATAATGATCCCAATGGGACTCAAATAACTGTATTATTGCGGATAATAAAACAACTTGATGAAGACCGTCTAAACTTTCTTGTTCGAGTCATCTTGTCTAACAGAAACAGAAAAAGCCCGAAATATTACAACGTTAGTAGGTGTTTGATAGTCACTTGCAATACAGTACGGGCGAAGGGGTAAGGGTGATCAAGAGCTAGAGAGAGCGTTAGTAGTTGTTTGATAGTCACTTGCAATACAGCACGGCCGAAGGGGTAAGGGTGATCAAGAGCTAGAGAGAACGTTAGTAGTTGTTTGATAGTCACTTGCAATACAGCACGGCCGAAGGGGTAAGGGTGATCAAGAGCTTAGATAAATTGATTCAAGGCGCTACATCACCTACTGGACACCAAGTCATAAGCTATATTTAGCTTTGACCGTAGTTCATGTCATTTATTTCCGACATGCACTACGTTTTTTCTGGTCTTGAAAGAGATAAATTCCTTATCCTACTAGATAAACAGAGATGTTACAAAGCTTGTATCAATTTTTAACATAACGCACATGAATAATTAACTATAGCAAAAAGTAACTTGGTAACACGGGAAATGTACCAGGATGTTGTGTGGATGTTTTACACCTGTAATTCTTTTGATCCTTGTGGTCATTGTGGGCGCTAGCATTTGAACCGAGCGATTTATGGTTTGTAAATTATCTCTGGTTGCCTAAATATCCCCCACCCCCGACAATTGACATTCGAAAAATTTCCCACAACCCCGCTTACCAAACAAGAGGTGATTGACTTGGTTCATCTCGTTAAATAGAGGAGCACCATGATCAGTTCAAATAAATATTTCAAAGGCAGGATCAACTTCATGACTTTTTGTAATGAAAATAATGCACGAAATGTCGTGCTTAATGCTCATGTTAAAGTTATTACCGGAGAAGGGCTTTCAGGTCACCATCAATTCATTCTCCCGCGCCCTAGATTCTTGAAGATTTTTCACTAGACAAACCCAACGCAAGGCTGTTTAATAGTCTTCAATGTTTTCAATGTTGAATATTCACAAACATTTCTTCCGGATTCTCTAGGTTTCATCCAGACATAAAATTAAATTGTTAAGGAAAGTGATATATTTCGTTTTATAAACTCGGTTTAATAAAATCTGAATATCTGATATTGAATCTTATTTGCAATTGTTTTGGTGCTGCTTTCCCGATCTGACGAAACGTTACTGCATTAGAAATAAACTGAAAGAAGAAAAGGATTTGCAGCAGCTATAGCGTTGTCACAGTATTTAATCGTTTTCCAAGTGCTGTGCGCCGCCTGTTTCGGGAAATTTGTATCTAGATCCTTTTGTTTTGCTGAACAAGGATCTACTGTTAATCGAGAAAGCACGCCAAATTTTCACCTGACTGCTACATCAGGGGAGATGGCTCTCCGAAAATAAAAGTATTTTGAGTACAATAATCTCTGTCACAGCTACTACGATGCTCGAGAGTTGTAGTCTGTTATAGGTCACTTGACTTCAGGGTTGCCTACAGTTACTTTAATGGGACTAAATTTCGAGGATATCGCGGATTTGGCCGAAATCCTCGAAATTTGATCCCGCAAAAAAATTTGAAAAAAGACTGATCCGCGAAATTTTTCAATTTTCATTATTTTCAATATTATTGCCTCTTTAGGTGAACAACGCTGTTTATTTTCTCATTGCATCCAATGACTGATATGCCAACTTGTTACTTAAAAAGTAAAAAAGTCCCAGATGTGCCAGGAGTCCGGTGAGGGAAATCCACCAAGAATCTGGCATTCCCATCCGCGAAATCCGCGGAAATATCTGAAAGTAGACCATTCGCGAAATTAAATCCCAGCGAAATTAAATGCCCGCCAAATGTAATCACATTAAAGTATCGTCTTTGCTCGAGTGAAACATCGCGTATTTAATGATTTGAATGTAGCCTACACAAGTACATCATGATCCTCGTTCCCCGCATTGGCTTAACTGTGATCACTCTTTCACTCGTGGATTGTTTGTCTCCTTTCTATATAACTCTCAACGGGTGGTGGCCTTAAAAAATTGGACTATCTCCCCTCATCTCATTGACAAAACACAGGCACATGACCATCAACTTTAATCTATTTACCTTTAAGTATCACTGCTTAGTCTCTCCGGGTGGTGATCGTGTATTGTAAATGCACACCATCTTAGAATTTTTTTTATTTGATCAAAAAGCAGCTGTGAACGTGCAGTTTAAATAGTATTGCCTTAGCCAGGAAATATCAGCCTTTTCAATTCGTAAAATCGTTGTACAGCAACAAACAAAGTCAAACATCACCTCTCAGGTTGTAGAATATCCCAGTGAAAGCCAGTAACTGTAGTGATGTTGTAGTCAATATTAACTCTCTTTATTTTGCTTAACAAAACAATTTGCAATCTATATAATTAGAATTAATCATCATTATTTAAAAAGCATTGTGAACAAGTAATAAACGTGTTCATCAGTCGTTCATAACGTTCAAAAAGAACTGCCCCACGTACTTTCTCGCCCTTCTTAATCCCGCCCCCCTCTTCTTACTAATATCTCAAGCTTTTTACCATAGCCTCAATTTCTGATTTTCCAATCACTCCATAATTTGAGATACGGGAGTATCAGATGCAGACCGTATGCCCATTTCTACTGAATATTGTCGGCCTCTCCCTTCCCTCCTCTGCTTTAACGACCCCGGAGACTATCTTATTAAGATTTTCCACTTTTTCTACTAATTTTAACTCAATTTCACAACCATACCCTATATACAAGGGTAGGAGGAGGATAACAGCGATAATTTTTATATTTTCTGCATAATGTAATTAGGCTTGGAATTTTCAACGCTGCTAGTACAGCTTTTGATTACCATAAAAATCACATCTATTGCTACCAAGTTCAGGCTGATATTGCAGAAATTATCATGGCTAAGATGCTGCTGAGAAAAATTCCACGATGCTCATTTACAATACGAAACCACAGACTGGAGAGGCTAACTATCGATATTTTTAGGAAAGTATATTAAAATAAATGGTCATGAACAAGGAAAAAAGCTTAGCTTGGAAGATAGTCTCTTCTCAATAATAGACTGTCCTTAAAATAATAAGAAAGAATGTTGTCGAGGGTGAATTACCATTCACGCTGTAACATATATCCCCTTTGTACCTCTTAATCATTAACAATCACTGTTCTTTAGTAAGATAACAGTAAGTCGATGACGTGCTCATGTCGTTGTACAGTAAGAAATTGTGTGCCTCACTAGGAGCGCCTTTTCATATTGAGATAACATAAACACCCGAAGAATTCTGAAAACCCTGAATCGAGGAACTTAAATTTTATCTCCATTCGGCGCTCATTGGTCTTGCAGACGGCAGCGATCACTTCTGACATGCGCAGATGCTTCTTCTGACAGCTGATAACGTAATAGAATCTGTTCGCTGCGAGGGCCAGTCCTCGCCGTCGAGTTATCGCGCATTGACGTAATTTTAGTTGTTAATTTAATCAGGTTGCAGAAGCACCAAGACGTTATTAACAAACCGGAAGCTTCTTCTTCTAGAGAGTATATCTCCTTTAGTTGGCTCAGATAGTGAACAGTCGAATTGAAAAAGCTCTTCCCTACCAAGGAGGTAACATAAAATATATACAACACAGCCATCAACTATAACAAAGTTCTGTTAGGTAGATGATACAATAAAATGACCCTCTGAATTATATCTTTAGGGCACGACAAAAGTCTCTAACAGTTTCCACCAAACAAATCTCGTAGGTTATTTGTGCATAAGCATTGGAAAGTACTCAGGAATCTTTTTTCAGCCTAAATTTTTCTTACGTTGTTCTCCTTTTAACGAGTACAGTAAGATCATAAAATTTAACATTCCTTATGTCAATACACTGTCTCCTGATGTTCCGTGATTTATTGTTACTACCCGCAGTTATAATCAGTTTAGCCTCCAAAAAACCTCCACCATAATCAGTTGCAACCTAGCATTGTTATATAGGCGTCCCCTACTATTTTATACTCTGATTCATGTTATTTTCTATAGCTATTTGACTCAGTAATGACAGTGGTGTACTGCAGATGATCTATCCACTCTGTTTGTTCGAAACCGTAAAGCCCACACCCACTTTCACGGTCGCCTAGTCGACAGTATACCGGTTATAGTACATGGCATATTCTGCGATAGTCTGCAGTCTTGCATGTCACGTACGTGTCACCTGTCTATCAGAATTTGGCGAACCCTAAAACCTCTATTATAAAAATAGTGGGCCAAGATATAGACTCCCTTTTTAATTTCCTATAGAATTCTTTCCCGTTATGATAGAAAGGCCCACTTGAGAACACTTCCTAACACGACGTGCACAGTAAATGGCAACCAAATGCAAAAATGGCGTAAAGGGTTTCAAATAAAACATGGAAAATGTTTCGGTTTATGGATTTATTTTTAGTAAGAAAACCCCATCCAACCTTTGATGAATTCTATCTTTAAGTGATGAGTATAGAGTCTTTGCCCTCTACCCCTCTCTTAATTGTTAGACTTGCCGTAATGCCCTAAACTGACTCTGGTTAACCAGGGACATTTCTAAGTAAGTGCCAATTTTGCATAATACGCTTACGAATATCTCTTTTTTAAGTATTGAGTTTATAATACCCTAAACCCCGCCCTACTTGGAGTTTTCCTGACAAAGTTGTCGTGAACATGTAATGCGGCGGCAGACTACTTCCGGCCTCACGTCATATGACATGGGCGTAATCACCGTAGTCGAGGGTAGTAGCATGACCCAATATTTCGACTTTCTCTGCTTTCTTGGTTTTCTCTCTTTGATTTGCTACTGAAAGTCGTGTGCTAAAAGTTTTTTATGTCTCTTTTCGCTTCAGTTTTTATTCTGGTTAAGTCACTGGTAAGTGTTGAGCGGATTTACGACAGAACTTCGAAGCTTCTCTTGGTAGCATTCAAGAATATATACCATGCATACTGTAGCATTATGGGAAATACATTCGCGTTAATAATTAACAAGCAAAAAGAGGCCACCAAAATGAGACAGCCTTTCTGTCAGGAAAACATTGATAGTGTACCATGAATAATCTTAGCCCAATGTCTGGATTTGAATTTCAAGCTTTAATTCCTCTTCATACCATCCAGGTCACGACTTTTATAACAGAAAAATTTGGACTCAGTTCATTCATGCAAAACAGGAACGTTGGGACCAAATCGCGCGTTAAAATTGCCAATGTAAAATTTTCGCTTAATAACGCACATCTCTCAAAGCCTGGTAAAATAGATATGATAAAACGCTTATTTTCTCGTACTTGTACATTGTTTGCAACATTCTCTGTTTATTACTGTCTCCATGGCCTTATTTTCTGTTTCGCTGTTAGCTTCATCGGTGCCATTTCATTGATATAAGTACTCAGGCAGACACACAAGCA
>JAAAKL020000364.1:15437-44244 GCA_010016065.2 Carybdea cf. marsupialis auct. non (Linnaeus, 1758)
GAAGAATGGTTATCACGCCGTGGGTTTTCTCCCTTTTCTCTTCCCCCCTCCCCCCCCCCCCCCCCCCCCCCCCCCCCCCCACACACACACACACACACACACATAGGCAAGTACTATTACATTAGATAAACCACTGCAAGTTGTTTATTGTAAACAAAATGGCAAGATATTCAGAAAGTCCAATAAAGCTACCACCCTGCATAATAACATAATTATGATTAAAAAATAAAGCGCTCCAATAGAATAAAACCGTTTCTACTCAGTAGTGAGGCGTAAGGATATCTATCTCAGAAGATACTCGCAGATACGGTCAGTAAAAGACAGTACTTTGTACATGTAGTCTGGCCCAAATTCTTATGCGCCTGAATTACATAGGCTCGATCTTAATATACGAACTGCAAGGCATTCTGTGATGTTAAGTTCTGTAAATGTAAACATTCTGGTGTTTATCAAAGCATTCGAAGAAACTAAAACATATCTATACTGGTAACCCCTAATGAAAACAGCTTCAAAGTCTGTTCTTGAGGCAGGAATTTCACAAAGAAGGGAAATGAGGTTATGGATAGTGCAAGCTTCCTACTTTCAAAGTACAATTCATAAATCAGTCGCGATCATATTTTGGATTAAGTAAATCTTCGGAGACATTTAAGGTGCCAAAATCCCTAAAAACTTATTTAAAAAGTTAGAAACTAAGTACTTCTTGATGTTGTTGTTTAGCTGCGTTTAAATCTCGCAAATGTTTTACCTCCCTTTCTAACTTAAGTCATAATGTTTCTCTCCTTAACTCAAATTTGTCAATTTCATGTCGACCATGCTTACCGTGATAAAGTTGAAAGAAATTGTTTCAAAACAAAATTGTCGGAAGGTCGCTCCAAGTTATGCTGAGGCAACCGTCAGAAATTCCTGTCGGCTCTCCTACTGCGCGAAAGAAATGTAAATGATAGCAACTAAAGAATATTATACTCGTTTGAATTTATAAATTACGTTCTACTGTCTCTGTACACGTTATCAGGAACAGTAATTACAGAAAATGTCTATTCATTTGTTCCATTTTCTTATGAACACTTGGTAGAATTTTATACTAACAGACAATAAGATAGATTCAGCTGTGAACTATGTTGTTATTACAAACTGAAATCTTGTGGTTGCAAACTTATATTTCTCCCTACGAAACCAGTTTTTGGGATACACTGTCACTGAGTTTACATTTCAACTTCAAACCTGCCCTGTGAAAGCAGGTACATAGTACGCACTTAAAAATTACAGTCAGATTGGATTACTCGGCCATATGACTTATCAAACAAATTCTTAAGTACCTGTTACTATCACATCTCGCTTGACTTAACTATTTTGTGCACTTTCTAGCTTCAAAACCGCTTGTAAATAGAAGCTGTTTACAAGACTTCAGATATGATATTCAGCCATCAGAAACGAAGCGAAAGAATTACTGCATTCAACATGATGTCGATTATTTTACTCACCTTGCAATATCACCTCTTGTTGGCGGGGCCCTAGTAGTACAAGTATTAAGCCATTACGTTCCTCCAAAAGACTATCAATGCCTGAAATTCCACCGGCAAGCCACGGGTTTGTCGGATATATGGCATATGGTATGTCTCAGTTTAGCAGCCTCGCGTTGGTGCGCGCCGCTTAAATCAACTCCAGGAGAAAAGAGCGTAGATAAACAAATAACGCATGCGGCATCATACGCTGGCCCTTGTAAATCAGATGTACTACTATTTCCACTTAATCCTTATGTTATCTCTTGGCCGATTTTGTGTGTGGAGCTACAGTAAGTATTACGCCGTAATAGTTCTACTAGACAACGTTGAAACAAGTTTCACTCTTCTGTTTTTCATCCAAGTCAACCTGTCACTTTAGAAATTAAAGATTATCCATGTTTTCTCAAAGTGCGTCAGAACAGATCAGTTTTAGTCGACTGTCTACAAGAGATTCACTACAAGTATGAATAGTGAATATCTCTTACCCGTGGTCATGGAGATAAATCTATACCAATTTTGGGGATAGATGATAGTGGTAAACGGACTTTTTCAGGTGTGAAACAATCTTGGTGACTATCATGTCTACTTCTGTTTCTAACTGACCTGGAAGAGGGAATAAATACCTGGAGCATTCCTCGTAGAATATAGAGGTATGCTAGCCTAAGAGGTATGCTATCGTAAGAGTTATGCTACCCTAAGAGGTATGTTACCCTAAGAGGTATGCTACTCTAAGAGATATACTGCCCTAAGAGGTATGCTACCTAAGAGGTATGCTACTCTAAGAGATATACTGCCCTAAGAGGTATGCTAGCCTATTAGATAGCCAGGTAGGCTAAGTTGTTGTATAGATAGCAAACTCGGTGCACCCCAAAAATTAATGTTGGAACTACTTGACCTGGTGTTGTCTTTTTGGCTTCCTGTTATCTAAGTATAATAAGCAAATCAGACATTAGTCTAATAAGCGGCCTACAACATATATTACAGAAATGTGATAAGTCAGGTTTGTCGATCAAATTATCGGTTGCAAAATCAGCTTTTATAAATAGACTATTGGACCTGTGTGAATAAGTAGAGGGAAGATAACAAACAAGATAAATAAAGAAGGAAGCAAAGACAACCTAATCGATTGATAAAGACCATTTAAAGAAATTAGTTAGGAATATATCTGAAAAATTCCATAACATAGAAAGAAAGGATGAATACGAAGATATGTTAAGATGTAGATGAACTAAACAATTCTACATAAATAAAAAACAAGAACAAACTTGGAATGAAATGTACAAATATGGTCAGATCTCATTTTATCAAAGCACTGCATTGAATAATATTTTTAAAAGTAAGGTACGTCCTTAAATAATTGCGGCTGCATAGGCAAGGTACAATACGGGGAGGTCGGCTTGAATTTAACAGAGTGAAGACCTAAAGTAAGAGGAGTTCTATATATTAGTCTCAGACAAGAGTACTCCTATCACTGGACAAATATGAAAGACTTCATAAAGGTAAAAGTCCTTCCTCATTTTCAACGATATGCCGGATCTTCAAGCTACCCAAGAACTCAATTATGGAAACCCGTACAGCATTTCTTAGGGATACTTATATATCCTTCTTTTACCACGTTTTGATTGTTGAATTTTCCTAACAGTATAAGACTCAAATTTTTGAGCTATATTTTTTGCCATACTCGAAACCCCCTTCTTAGTAATCTCTGCTTCTCCATCCACTCTCCCCTGGCCTCCAACTTAACCAACAGCGGTTTCTTTCTTACAACTGATCCACAGCAAAACCTATTAAGATAACGGCTGTCTCGTGGTGAAACATTGACTGTTATTCGTGCGATTCCACCTTGTTTCCTTTCCGACTGAGGAGCATTCTATTCGCAGCAAGTAGCTTTCAAATCATAGTCGAGCTGAGGCAAATGCTATAGGGTCATGATGAAAATTGCTGTTTTCCCGGATATAGGATACTCTGTCCTAGGGTACGGTACTCGAAGCATTTATCTGATACTAACTGCGTCGCTAAGGGTCATCCAGTTTGCTAGTAATTTTAGAAAGCAAATCTAGGCACTTGATGACCTGATACACAAAGTCAAACCTGCAGGCTTGGTGGATGTATGCTGATACCACGAAAGTGTTTCTTTCCAAGTGTACACTATACTTAACCATATATTGATCTATACCTAACGATTGTTGTCACAGTTACATCGTTTGATGCAGGCAAACATACAGTGAAAATAACAAGAACATAACATAAATATTATTCTTCCTGTGCATCACTAGTTTATTACGGACTAGCCACTTTGCCATGCCTCTTGTCCTTTCAAAATCTGCCTTACTGAAATGAACAGAGGAACAAGGCTCTACTTAGCGTCCGCTTCAATTTAAGGAAAGTTATGTTTGCAGTCAATGCCACGGAATAGTCACTTAAACAAAATGTTAGGTGCCCAGCAAAAAGACACATCCAATGGTTAATCAATTTTACGATCAATCTTCTCCGGAAAAAATATTTGTTCCCTTTGAAGAGAACACGTGAACATGTGTCCAATCATAAATCACATCGAGTTAAGTTATGTGACAGGCACGCTTTTGATCCAAAGGTGTAAAATGTTACCCTTGGTTATTTTAACAATGCAATCTTGCAAAGGCTGTTAAAGGTTTTCATATAGACCTGAAAATGCACCATTGGAAACGCATGAAATTTGAAAAATGATGTTGTATTTTTCATCAGGTCTCATCTCTGTTTTGTGTTGCGTAAGTAATGATCCGATTTCTACCGATTTTGTATACTTTCCAGAAGTTTTCAAATGTTGCAGGGCATTCTAGAACTCGCCTCTATTGTGATACGAGGGACCGAAATCAGCCAATAGAATTTGGACAGATCTGATCAATCCTATTTCAGTTAAAAGAGCGCCAATCAGGCCTACTCAAATTCGACGCTTCTCATAGCTTTACATAACCCATTAAAATAACGTTAGCCTTCGCTGCCTCAACAGGTCTCAACTTGGCATCAATAGATGAATTCGTCGCACAAGAAGTTGTTAGAAATCATTTGCCATGTCTACGGCTAATTTGTCAGAATAACAGTACATATGTACTCAGAGGAAAGAACTGCTAAAATGCGAGAGGCCTACAAACGCTTATGACATCAAGATGTAATTAGAATTGTATACTGATGCTTTTATATTACTATCTTCCAGAGTGCAACTGAGGAGAATATAGAGCCATTAAATCTGCAAGCTTGCAAAATTGAAGGAAGCCCACAGACCACGTGATTGCTTCTTCTGCATGTTTAAATACAAGCAGGCAAAATATCACCTTCTGTCCAATATTGCACCAGCACTAAGGTGCTTTGAACTCCCTGTACACCAACTATAGCGCGTCAGTCAAGAAGGAACAACAGTGTAATGAAGGATGCAGTCATAGCTGAAGAGAGAAACCAATACAACAAAACAGAATATGTTATCAGAGAAGCTTACCTAGCTCAGTTGGTAGAGCGCTCACAAAGAGTACATGGGTCACTAGTTTGAATTCAGCCGGTTTTTATTTCTCTAGTGTCTTTTCAAACCCATGCTACCCCACGAATAGAGGTCTAAAAAGGGCACCTAGAAGAAGATTGGTTAGTGGAGCAGAAAAGAGTTGTACAATGACGGAAATAGAGAAATAAGGTAAAGAAGTCTGTGGTTATACATCCATATATTTTCGGCAAAATATCTTTGCAACGATACAAATGTGCACCTTAGCAGTCACTATTTCAGTATACCCATATATCTACGTTAGGCGTTGATGCCTGCAAGGAACTTGTTGAGACGAGACATGCATCCGCCGTGAACAATGTGGGTGTGGCAGGACAGAGACGCTGGGTCTTCACCTTAAATTTTAAAAGTATGGGTGCTCTCCCCACGTATCTTAGGGTATGTTTGGGCCTTGGTGGCTTTTATTAAATTTTTGCGCTTAAAAGATTGGAGGGGCAAAGTAGTCGTTACCAACACCCTACAGTTTGTATGAGGAACTCTAAATGGTTTCACACAGCATTTTCTCCCATGTACAAGTGACAAAGTTTACACCAAGTATAACATAAACAGAATGAGTACTTCTGTTACTTTAATATCACACTTATCCTTGTCATGAAACTTCTGTGCATGCGGCCTTAATGAAATTCCACAACCACTGCGTAATACTTCATAGTACACGCTCAACAATTTTGATACCCCTCCCGCAACGCCGCTCATATTTGTACCTGCTTGTATATTTGCGTTTACGGTATATTCAATAAACCTAGCTACCTCATTAAAGGGAGGCCTGTTACATCATGAAAAGGTAGAGGAAAAGGTGCTGAAACTGAAGGTGGTTCATTTTCATTTTCTGAAAACGAGATATAAGTACGGAGGGGTTGGTGAGTTACAACATAGTGATAGCAATTTCGTCAGACACTGACCGGAGTCGAAGAATTCCTGACCGACACCAGACGTGAAAGAAAGGCAGGGCGGCGCTGGACTACATTTAAGTGTTATAAAGGAGTATTTATTTGCAGCTGGTTAGTGTGCTCTTGCAACAGAAAAACAGAGAGAGTTATGCTCTAAGGATCCCAGGCACGGAGGGAGGATAAAAGATGTAACAGAAGGAAAACTAGAGCTACAGAAGACATTAATAATAGACAACAAAAAAGGATACGGACTACAAGAGCAAAAAGGACACGGACCGAAGAAAAATGCTGACCAGAAATTTAGGTGCCGCAGAAACGTGCGTCCTAGCCACACCAGACATAAAATAAATTTGGGTAAGGTTTGCCTCTTAAGCATCATTTGGTAATACATACGGTAAAAGTTGTCTCGTTACACTTTTAGTGAGCATTTCAGGTATTTCACTGTAAAGAAACTGCCTCCGTCAGCATTTTAGAACTATGTAGACTTTTTAGTCGTGCTTGTTAAAAGCGAACAAAAGTAGTAGACGACATCATTATACTTCGTTTATAGGAAGTAGGATGACGTACGTCACGAATCAAGTGCTCTAATAACTAAATAGATTATTATTGTTATAGGAAAAGTTAATGAAAATCAGATAAACTTTGCAAGAAGAGGAACCAAAAATATACTTTGGAAAATAATTTGAACTTTTTATTTACCCCCTTAGACTGATCTATATCTATCCGTTTCATGTACCTGAAGGCTATTTTTAGCAAATTGAATGATTCCAAATGAGTCAAGGGCATGAAATATACCCTTAACTAAAGCGTTTTTGAAATATAAATTTTTCTGTTCTGTTATCTATCTGTTCAGAAAAGTGGTTTCTTTTCTTATAAAAGATGCAAAATTTATCAATAAATGACTTCTTTATGTTTCACTAAGACAAAAGAGCATTATAGTCAAGTTTCATTTTTCAGGTTTTTCCCCATTTTTGAAATGTCGTGAGGTATTGTAATCGGCTCAAAAGCCTCGTCGCATCAGAAAATCTCTCTCAAGACCCTGTGAGGAATAGCGTTACGGGAATGAAGCTTATACAAATAGCATCTAGTACTTCTGAAAGACCGGTAAAGCTACGCGACACGATTGCTTACATAAAATGAGATACGGAATAGCTGGAATGTACGGATGACGAGTTTGGTAGCTATTTCGAAGAAATGTTTCTAGAAAAGATCGTGGAAAAAGGATTTAGATACTGAAAAAACCAACGAAATCAGATGCTACATTTTTTCACGTCTGATATGGAACGGATTTATCAGGAAGGCAAGAGCCAAATATTCACCTGGAAATAATGGAGTGAGATATGACGTCAGTAAATCCTGCCCTGACTAAGATTGCCTCTTTTCACGTTGGCTAGAGAAGTGAAAGGAAAGAGAGCGACAACTAAATAATGAAGTATGGAACAAGACATTTATTTACATTTGTAGCAGGGTTTAAAGACCCTAATCCAACCTCACACAATTTATCTGCTGGACATAGGCGGCAGGATCATATTTGGCATGGTCGCCTTGAGTCAGTGCATTTTTACGTACGAAAACGTACGTCTGCGAGAGAGTTCTAAAGGCTGGAATTCTGATAAATTCTGGGTGTTGTGCCCTGGCTATTGGCATCTGGGAAGCTATCCAAAACGGAAAATTTAACAAACTTTTAATAGCCTGGTTCGAACTCGTAAAGGTGTGATTTTGTGCCACATGCGATAATTTTAGCAGTTGCTAGGTAGGGTTAACGGTGCTGATTAAATAATACGATACCTTTGCAATAAGATTCAACACAGGAGTGTTTCCTAATAGTGACAAGGAGTAAAAATGTGGGATTGCAGCAGGATGCATAATAATAATACTGTTTTATTCTAATAATGGAAATGTTGTTGAGATGAAGCACTTTACGCCTTACGTGCATGTAGGTACACAAAGCCACAAATAAACTACGCTAAAAATTCTAGAATGGTTCAGCAACCTGAAAAGTAGTATGGTAAGCCTTAGGTTATGCTTTTTTAAGTCTGGTTTACTTCAAAGGAAGGCAAAAGGAAATGAAGTTAGAGGTAAACATATGCCTACAGCGACAAATAAGTCTGGGAGGTAAGCACGATGGATCCCTTAATAGGAAGCAAAATGTAAACAAGTAGGAGAAGGAACAGGAAAGCAAATGCAGCTGATGGATAAAAACAATGTGCTTGCTACATTAATGTTAGATATTGCAACATGATTAGCATCTAAGAGTCATATGGCCATTGCATATATGACGTATCGATGAGTAGGATAGAAAGATTAAAGGATAGGATAAACTTTTAAATTAGAAAATTGCTCAGTCTCACAAAGCAACTTAATACATCAGAAACTTATGAAGAAAATTGACAATGTCATCTACCAATTGTGTTATGAAAGAGTAAAAGCAGGGGAAGTTTTATGTTCATGATGCTAATATATTTTAAGGACGCAGATGTAAGAGAGGACCTGAAAAAAGAAAGATCGGTAAAGAAACGAATAACAAAGGAAGTACTTGACAAGGATGAAGAATCAGACCTCTAGACTTTTTTTATATGGTAGTAAGAAATAAAATGGAAGGTAGTGAGAAAGTTGACAAAAGAACGAGCGGATAAACCCATCTATACTAAATATAACAATGACAGTGTGTACGATGGGAAGACAAGGCCGTACATCGAAAGACTTTCCCCAGACACTGATCACTGCAATCATCTGGAGTTGATATGGAACAAATTCGGGTAGCATTAATGGAAAACAAGAAAACGGAGAACTAGAAAAGGCAGACTACAGCACTGATAATGGTAAATTATGACCATGTTGAATAGCCCTATTCTTGAATAAGGGTTTGCCATATCACAAAACACATACGAGTATGAAAGCCTTTTATGATTCTTTCCGTGCTTTCAAATGATTTCCGGTGTCTTCCCATACCAATGTGCTCCATATGAAATAAGAGTGACTGAAGACAGATTATTGCTCCGTTAATACTTAGAAGCATTATGTTGCACAAGTCACAAGCAGGCGAGTTTCCATAAGAATCAATATCGATACGAAAATGTGTCAAGTTGTAGTAAAGAGAATGAGGGGCCTTGGGGACAATGAAGTTTGGAAGTGCCTATAAAGTCAAGCAGCTGAGGCTCTGGAAGCGATATGTTCTTTCCAGTGAGACTAGTTTCTAAATTTCCTCCTACTTCCATGAGATTGATGTAGGATGATTCGGATATCTTTTGCTCGGCATCGAAGGGCAGTCCCCACGAGAAAGCGCAGAAAGCATAAAAAGCATAGAAAGCACTTTAGACGGATAAGCTCCTATACATAGTACTAGAACTCCATTTTCTGATCAGCGAATTCAATTTATTCTCTTTGATGTAATCGAAAGAGATGCAAATGTCTACTATGTCACAAACTGGAGATGAACAAAACAAGTTATGACTACACCAGACTGAGAACATTGTGCGCAAAAGCACTGGCCGTGGATATTTATGAAATTTTAAACTTATGTTTCGCTAATTCACCTTTAAACTTTCACCTTAACTCTAGCTTATTTCACCTTAAAACCCCTTTTAATGAATTTTCAGATTTTAGCTCCTTTGGGCTTTAGCGTTAGTAAGTATTTTAAACGCCTTGATATTTCACACAAATTGTAAAATGGTCCTAAGTACCGTAGTGTGAACGTTATCTCTTAAAATTTACAGTTGCGACATGCGTCCAACTACTAAATGACTGAATTTGTGTCAATTATGAAATCGATGCTATGTTTTAATAGATAATTTTAGCTCCCATAAGAGTAACAGTTGATGCCATCTGGTCTGGTTTTAAATTGCCTGATACAAACACGGCATCCCAACGGACCTCGTTCTGCTTTAAATGTCATAGTTAGCAGAGCAGGGCCATCATTTTTTGTATTTATCACTTTGTACATCTATTCATTGATGTCTATAAAGGGCCACACAGCAATACAAAACTACAGGTCTTCTAGGTCCTCATTAACGTTGGGAGCTCTATGCATACAGTATCTGGTTCTGCTATTAACTCAGTGTTCGCTACTTCCTTTGGGTTCATGAACCTCCCTTTGGTAACTTTTGCAAGATTTGTGCCTCCTCTGTCTCCATTAATATTTACAATACTGCTAACTCGGGTCCGTAGAAATCTTTTGGGTCAGGGGAGGTCACGCACTCATGCCTTCGCACATATGAACACACTTCATAGATTTAAACTTGCAGCACTTTTAGTTCATGTCTGTAGCAGCCTTGGCCCCCGGGGAGGACGTTTCTCACTTTATCTTAATGTTGCGGCACGTATTTATCCACTGTATACATTTTATCCCCTGTCCCCTTTGAGGATCGTTACTACGGTCCTCTAATTGTACTGTAAACTCCGTATTATGACTTGATTCATACCGAGACATGGACAATCATAGTATAGGAGTGAGTAGTGACTTAGTGACTCCATATGCTATGGAGCTATTTGATTAATTGTAGCACAGTGTGGCATAAAACTGATGACATGAATATTAGCTTCATTTCAAGGCAGAGCTTAGAAACGGCAAGGATTCTCTCTAGTGGGCCTACATGCTTTTTGATTTAGACAGAGCAGAAAAAATGTTCAGTATCATCAACCTACCTGATTTGACGTAAAGCACGCTTCACTATGTAATATGTTCAAAAGAAATTAAGAAATCTGCAAATTCAGATTGCGGATTCAAAATTAATCATTCTTTTATCACTTTTTACCGTCTGAGTGGACTAGCTATGTGTGATGGTCCTTGTCAGAGAACTTTATGCACTCAATGCAAGCTTAATATCTTTGTGTGCAACTTGTTTACCCCTTAAGAAAACACCTTAAGTTTGGACGCCATCCCTTAAAGTAGGGTTCACATGGATATTTTATGTTCTTAGCAAAAATAAATTGAATAGTGAAAGTCTTCACATATATGTACGAACGCATGCAACGCTTAGTTTACACGATGTATGGTTCAAGCACTTACCTTTAACAAGTTCCTTGTTTTACAAGCCATCTTGTGATCGTGGAATGTTCGTTGATTCAGATGAGTAAATCTTGTCAACATACGTTTCATGGAATCAACCTATCGATTGGTGGTGCTATTGTTTGTCAGCATGATTCCATTGTGTGGCAAAGGAAGCCATTAACTATATTTAAGGCCTTCGATTCTCCTGTGGCTTTGTAGCTAAACCGATGCGAGAATTGCTCAATCAGCCACAAAGAATGTTGACTATTTTCTTTTGACGCTGTCATAAATAATACAATAGACGTATCAGCTGAGCAGAGAAACTAGTTTTCAACTGGAAGTATCTGGGATGTATGTAAGGGGTTGGGTGGGTGGTGATGTAAGCAGCGCACTTTAGTTCTGAAAGTGGGAAACTAGGTGGAGGTAAAGCATTTATTATGTCATATTCTGTAGATCCTAAATAGAAATGCATTTTAAGTATCAATCTCAGCGAAAACAAAAGGCGTTCGTTAGGTAATCACATTTATTTAGCGTTTTACAAACGATACCAATAAAAATGCAAAATCAGTAACCACCAACGCGATTAAAAACCGAGAGCCATGCATTAGCGGCATCAAACTGAGTTAATTAAACTACCAAGATAACATACCCCTATAGAAGCCACATTAGCTTCCAAACCTCCAACGATGGATGTCTACATTCAGCACGAGGCAATTTTAGAGACCCGCTTCTCTGTGACATCAAATTTTGATAATGGAAGGATTGCGATTCGGCACGTCAATCGTTCTTGGAAGTTGCAAAATATGATCGAGATGAGAGATTTGAAATGTTAAGTTGTGAAAACTGTGAATGACGTCATCATCACACTTGCCAATCAGGCTAACGCCATTATAAGGAAATCATAA
This sequence comes from Carybdea cf. marsupialis auct. non (Linnaeus, 1758), assembly GCA_010016065.2. NCBI lineage: Eukaryota > Metazoa > Cnidaria > Cubozoa > Carybdeida > Carybdeidae > Carybdea > Carybdea cf. marsupialis auct. non (Linnaeus, 1758). The sequence goes on from JAAAKL020000364.1 coordinate 27,254, forward strand.
ATGCAACTCTCATGCGTACACCAGTACGTACGCCAGTAAGAAATGAAAAGTTTCTTATAAGGCCTACAATCTCCTGGAAAAAAATCTCAAAAATTCCCAATTACGATTAGTAACATTTTACGGTGTAAAATATTTCAAGATGAACTCAAAATTTAAGACGAAAGACTCTCCATACTTTTTTACCTTTTCCCCTATTCATCTACTATGTACATCTTCAAATCTCTCCTGCTTACAAAAATCAAGATACTCAAAAATCATACTCTCTTATACAGTAAATCAGGTAAACTGCACGTGTCGGTTATTTTAACATCATAAGGAGTTTGGAATCTGTCTAGACTACGCTTAATAACTATATCCGGCAAATATTAAAGTCTGTTGACAAGCTCAACAACGGAATTTATTCAGATAGCATCGTTGCTTTGCCATGAGGTTGAGGTTTGGCAATAGTTTAGGCAACGTGATAGTAAATCCCAAGGTTAAAAATCATTTATTTTAAATGAGGTCAATTCCTTCTTCGGTAAGAACAAGAGATATCCAGTGTGAACAGCATCATATCATGGTTCTCAAATGGTTCTTTTATCTCTTAACCGTAAATCCTAGAACAAGCCCTGGGGGTACATATATGTATATATATATATATATTCGGAAATTTATTCGTAGAGATGTATTCGAGGGAGCACTTAATCGAAGATTACGACTCATGGACAAGCTTAAAAATCGTAATCAATATTAAACTTGTGGGCTCTGTTTGATCTTATTAAAACCTATAATGAGAACTCGTAATTGTTTAGTCTCCATTTAAAGGCTTCTCGTCTTCATTTTTGATACTTCTCTTAATATACGAATGAGACAATAGTGGTCATAGTGAAAGCCTACGTAAAGGTAAGATTATGCTTTGTACTATGCCAAAAAAAATCGTATTAAGTCTTCATAGGGGTTATTCGAAGGCGGGTGCTTATTTCCACACGGAAGCAAAGTATCTCCTTCGGTGACATTTTTCTGCAAATATTCTTGTTGTAAATAGATAAAAGTTTTGTGAGTAGGTGAAGAATGAAACGGGATAGGTTGAATAAAAATGTTGCCCTCTTCTACACTTTGTGGATTGCATCTTTGGTTTGCATTGATCCCAAGATTCAGAGTTTACGATTTAGGAAATGCTCAACAATGTTCTCACCAATATTTGAAATTTTGAACCCAAACGCAATGCATTGCACTAGAAGTTTGCTTTCCTGATTGCAAGAAATGAGCACATCCTACACATTTGACTCAAGAATATTAGTTGTAAAATGTGTTACTGCGAGGTTAGCTAGTAAAGCAAATCGGCAGGCGAATGGCTTCAGATAAAGCACTTTTACACTTCGTTATATCATGCGTTATTGTCAATATTAGCACAACTGTGTTATTCATGTTTTATTAATGACGTCATACCTTATTTTCTAGGAACACAATTTTTTTCTAGACCACAGTGGTTTTCCAGGCAGCAAACGCCGGGAAATACTAAATGAAACGTTCGAACCTTTTTCCGACCACAGGTAACCAACGCTTACATGTGCGAAATGTCGGTCTTGATAGGGATGTTTCAAATTTTCCAATGGTGTATACCAACATTTATTCAAGATATCACTCTCAAAATGTGACTGCACCTTTATTAACGAGAAGAATGTAATGAAAGTAAACTTTTTTTAGCTGTGATTTCCATAAAAATATGACGTCACAAGTAAGTACTCCATTGCCTTCTAGTTTTGAATACCAGTGATAATCAAGCAGCCATGAAATTCATTTCATAATTAAACAAACGACATTGAATATTCTCCTACAACACGCTGCTTCTCTGTTAACTCTATTTATCTGAAGATCAAGCATCTACTGTACACTACTATGTTGTTGACGAAGCTGCGTAGCACAGCATGATCACAGGTATTACATAGATCAACTTCCTTCAATTTTTGAGATGTTATTTAACGATGCGATGAGTTCTCAAAGAGATACGAACTAAAGGCACTAATATTAAAACTGAAGAAAGACATTACATAGATTACATAGCCCTTTATTTTACTGACAAAGAAAGGATCTTTGAGTCGAATTTGCTAACGGTGTGAGCATCAATGATGCAGGGATGCAATTTTGGAGTGGGGTGGAGTAGGAAACGGACAGAATATTTTAATTTCGGAATGGCCATAGCCAAGAATGAAGCAATAACATGAGTGATATATATCCTGCAAATGCACAGCCACAGTGAGATCCAAAGACCCTTGAGAGAAAGAAGAAAATTTGCTTCATGAGTATGGTAGAAATGCTTGCTTTGCTAAATGATAATTTAGAGTCTATGCAGACCAAGGAGGAAAAAATAGTCGCTCAGAGGATCTCCACGTTGCTATACAACTTATGTAAAATCATTCATGGTGGTCGAGTGGTATTGAACTTGCACTACAAACGTATCAACTGGGGTCCAACTCGAGGGAGTGATGCCGGGGGTAACTCGATCTTCCAACCTTATGGGCTCTGTCAAACGAGAACTAACAAAGCTAGGGGAAGTGGTCAACAATAAACCAGGAATAGGAGTGGTTCTGGAAAAGCCAACCAACAAAATGGGGAAGTAGCTAAAGATGCAGCAGCATACAAGGTACCTCAGACTGCGGCCGACAACCTTCCTCTTCTCCTTCATTTTTCTTCTCTGCAATCAGAGATTATGTTTTAAAATCTCTGCTGCAATCATGCTAAAGTGCTTAAACTACGCATGCACAGTCGATTTAGAACAGTGCAAAATAACAATGGTACCATTTCATGCAGAGACTGCTTAGGCAGGCATGCTAGCCATACTTAAGTAATTATATATGGGAATGGCACTGACGAAGCTGATAGCGGAGTGATAAAAACCTGGTTGATGTTTTAGGTACGAGAGGTCCAGGGCTCGATGCCAGCCAGAACGATAAGCATTCACGATCGTTGGCCAGTTGAAGGAAGAGCGAAATTTCGAAAGCTCACAAGAGCGAAGCCAATCTTATTTGTTTTTATATATATATATATATTTATATACATAGACCTTTAAAACAGAGTTAGAAATCGTTGTAAAAGATGCGTAAAAATATAAAATATGAATACAAGAAGTTTGGCTTTTGCTACCTTTAAGAAACTTTCCCCTATCCGTGAGTATATATATCAATATATATACATAAATATATATTTTGCATTTATAGATGTGAATATAACGATGTTCTCTGTGTGTCATACGAACGGTCCGCATCTGCTAAAAGTGTAATGCAAGGACTACGTTTGTCCTCTCTTCAAAAGGGCTTGTTTTGCGATATGATTTTTTAGTCTTTTTTATTTATATATGCATATATTCCATATGCTGATTTTGGTCTTTATCGCACTTTTTCTCTCTATCTAATTCTTTCAGCATTCATATATCCTATACTGTTGAAATTTTGAACTCTCTTGATTGTTTAAGTCCTCTTTCATCCTCTGCAACTCTTTATCAAATTCATCTTCCTTTCATTGCTTTATAGCTTGCCCTCTTTACTCTTAAGTACGTAATTGCTGTCACCCTTGTAATCAATTCTCGAAAAATTTTACTCCACTCTGTTCTTACTCTCATCCCTCTCTTTCATAGTTTTCGTAAATTTTCCCATAAGCCACTTATCTCAACCCCACCTATTAGTCACCTATGATTAGGCTTGCTTTCCATGTATGCTTTCCTTACTACGTCTCCTATTCACTTACTTAGACCATGTCCACATTGTATCGGATAGGTTTTTACTTCGTTGCACTTCGTTTTCTCCTCAGTGAGAACAGCATTCGTCACAACGATTTAAAATGTCTACTGCAATATAAAATAGTAGACGGAAGACAGATCCTTCTTAAGTTCTTACCTGTACAGGTCAAGATTCGCTTCTTGTGCAAGTTATCCCCATTGTTGTTTAAGCACCCTCATACACCATTTGTCAATTGCACTAGGCGTATCTTTTACACAACATGTCAATTCATCAAGCTCTAATTTATACACCACTTCTTATGTTCATGTTCTTTCGTGTTATTTTCATGAATTTGCTTAGCTATAAAATGCAGAAATTATGGTTGCTGCTTGCTTGTTAACCTATGTTTTTGTTCATGAATTTCCATCTGCTTTCATTAAGTTTACAATCCATTATCTCTTCTTCTTAGAGGGGTTTTCATAGCATTACGCTTTTGCAATTTTTGCTAAACAAAGCATCTCTCTCACTTTTTCAAACATTGTTTGGCATTACTCTCTGTATTTTTACAATATTTCTTTACTCATGATATTTTTTAATTTAGTTAATAAAAATATCAAAATAAAGCTAATCTTGGCTCAGTTATGTTTGGATTCTATGCAACTTTTGGCATTCTTCTTAATTGTCTTATCACTTGATAGAGCTTCCTCTGTTTTTCTGCAAATGATACTTGGCAAAGGTCTTTCTATATTGAGCCACTCCCGTTCTAATCTTCCTCGGATTTCATGCTTGATAACAAGAAATACTTCTACTACCATTTCCTGCTGTCCACATTCAAGAAAATCCTTCCCATTCCTCTTCTTACTTACATTACTTCTACTCTTCCTTCGTTTAGATTATTCCTCAAAAACAGACGATTTTGGCTTTTATCTTTTCTACCCCAGGAAAACAATTCATATCAATATGTACACATATGCATTTTTCTTGGCGCCCTTCACTTTGCAGATCTTCATTATCCAACTGTGATGTCATCTTCTATTCTATTTGTCGTTAAGATGATGTCTCTTTTACACTGTTTATTGTGCATTGTGAAACCGTAAGGGAAACTGTGCCAGACTCTGCCTCTGTTAGAGCAGCCTGTTTGCACTACAAAAAGAGCATGACTGAAACCATGCCTGAAGCCGTCCGAACTATAGTGACATTTGCATTAAACCAACAGAAGTGCAAACTTACTACTTACTAACTTCGGCCGAGTTTTCACTCGCATTGATTCCGCATGTCTTCTCCAATTCTCTCTGTTCATCATAGCCGTTTTAAGCTTTTCAACTCTCATCAGGCCAGTGTCGTCCATTAGTGTATCAATACAACTTACTGCTCTCCTTCCTGGTTTCATGCGACCGATTACTGGCTTCCATAATACAAGTGTTGATGCATCTTCTTCAGAGTGTCTCACACAATGACCTGCTATTTTCATTCTCCTATACCTCGCCTTAGAAGACACTGGTGGGAGATTCCCATACAGTCTTTCATTCGTCCACTTATCCTTCCACGATGTATTAAGAGCCATTCGCAACATCCCTGTATAACACCCGTTAGCCTCTTTTCCATTACCCTGTTGGTTGTCCAAGTTACACTTCCGTATACCAGAATAGACTCTACTGTAGCAACAAGCAGTCGTTCTTTAACATTCCCTCTCATATTCGTGTTCCATATCCTTTTCATCCTATGACATGCTGACAATACTAGTGCCTTTCTTACTTCAAAATCAGGTTCCGAGCTTTTCAGTCAACCTCCAAGGTACTTAAAATTATCTACCAATTTCAACACTGTTCAATTTCTCGCTTTAATTGTGGAGTCTTCCACTACATTAAAATGCATCATCTCGGTCTTCTTTACGTTAAGCTGCAGTCCTACTTTTGCTGCCTCGATTTCTATACTGTTAAGCATTTCCTGTGCTTTACTAATTTCGTATTACCCAAAATGAAGACTTTCCTCGTCTTTAACCCATGTCGGTTCGTCCTGATGTTCAAGCTTATGGATAGTCGTTGTAGAGTTAGTTTCGCCAAGAATGTATAAACTGTATACTTGATACTTTTGTTGTTATGGTTGTTGTTGTTGCCAGCGTTCGCGAGGAAAGAGATTTGACGTTATGAGTTTTTGAGAGCTTTGTATCATCAACACTCGGAGAGCAATGAGCAGAGCGCTGTCGACATTTTTGAAATCTGGCACGCAGAGATCAAATTGAAGGATAATGCATGCAGAATTGACCATGTCAGGCCCAGGCCATGTCATGTCAGCGTTTTTACTAGTGACGTAGAACATGATAGGAATCTGTACTGAGTCAAACAGTGACAATCCTCTTAATAGCGTTTACACCATAGAATACAAGGCTATGCTTTATTGTACTTATCTTAACCTTGAAGATTCCTGGTACGGTTCTTTACCCGGTCTCAAAAACGGTAGTGTAAGCGGATTTTGTTTCTTGTCCCATAAAGCGTCTCTTTCAGATACAATAAGAAGAAAACAAGATCATTAGGAGCAGTTCTAGATGCGGTTAACAAAAAACTCAACAACTTTTGTTGCAACAGAAACTATATATTTACTTTCATTCAGCTGAGCATTTATTGATTATTTGCACGCGAAGGCATTTTAAAAGTCACAGCTCGTATGAAAGTATGTCTATTTGGGTTGTGTTACAACATATTGTTTCTTTGCCTCAGGTTAGATTTACATGGTGACACAAACATCAAAGTAATGGGCTCTTCTACTAGGAAAAGAGAATCAATTTTCTGTCCTTTATTTCAAGTTTGTTCTTTCACATGATTTGCAAGTGACATTGTTATACTGTTATCATCAAATTACAGGTTGAAGATATTGTAATAAAAAAGAACAAACTGAATACAGCTACATGTAATCGTAGACTACATATAACTAGGATTTTTCAGGTGGCTAGAAACTGAGAAATTACACTCTATCAGTTTTAATAGTAAATGGATGAGAAAAGAGGTTGGTTTGCTGACCTAAATTTTAAATCGATGGCTGATTTTCAAGTAAAAGGAATCTTGATACCGCCCAAAGTGAGAACTCCCTATCTATGTAAAATCCGATTGATGCACCTCTGTCGTCCCTTTATCCACCAGTTCTCGTCGGTGACTCCATGCTCTTAGAGCAAAAGTAACTGAATTTTCCCGCGTGTGGCATAGGAAGTGCAACATCCGTTTGTCTAGACTATATTTAAAGCTAGTTTGGTACTGTATTTAGGTTGAAGCTTATATACCAGATAAAATGGTTTACTCATTTATCATCTTCCTGTTTCTCGGTCTGCTCTGATAAAAGCTCAGACTAAATTTAGTTAAGAAGGCCACCACCAGCTTTTCGTAACAGCATGTAAAACACTTTCATTCTATTTAAATTGAAAAACATTTTTACTTAGAGTGTATAAGCCACCTGTTAGTCATCATAATACTCCCAGTAAAATGTTTCCCCTTTCTTGTATAGGAAATATTCTTTGAGCAAGATACATACTTACTTTGTTAGTTTTCCTGTGATTTTTGAGGTTGAGGGAATGGGTCCAAAATTATAACTTTGATGGTTTTCTTCAAATTTTAGACTTAACTGAATACAGGATAATGACCAGGACAAAGCTCAAACCGAGTGATAGATAGCACAGGCCTAGATGGGAGACATCTGTGTTATGCCTCGTCAGGATACTTAGAAAATAAAAGAGAGCGATTTGAAACAAATAGCAACATGTTTGATTGTAGGATGAGATCATCTGCTTCGCGTTTTTGCAGTGAACGTTGAGAAAGTTTAACGGGAAGCCTCTTCATGCACTCCAAAAAGAAGTGCCTCCAGCATTTCAGTCTGAGTATGCCTGCCTCTCTCTCTCTCTCTTTGAAAAAAAGCGGACTGCACTGCCCCCCCCCCCCCCATGATTTTGTCATGTTGTAATAATCATTAAAGTGCTTGTAGTTTTGTTCCTGTTTATATGGGACTTAACTAACTACATCCTTGTTAACAATAGAGACATGTGAGGTTCAAATTTGTGATATTTTACACCAGGTGAAGCTGGCGCTACGGTTAGTATATTATGAACTTATAAGTATCAGTCATCTTAATGTATTTGAACACAAACAATCTGGACAGTTCAAGTTTTAAAAGAGTTATGGATGTCAAAGTGTATCTGTTTTTAGATTCGAATCGAGTATGATGTATATTGATTAGTCATCTTAAGATGCAACTAATAGATATAAGTTAATGTTACAGTTTATATTTTAATTGTAGAGATGGCATTTATACAGACATATAAGCTATATATCTAACTAAAAGAAGAATGATATTAAAACGTCTAAATGATGTTTATCTCTTTGAAGATTAATTTATACATATGTATATGTTTTATTATTTTAATAAACAAAATGCTTGTGAATAAATGTCTCCATGTGAATCATTTTCTTTCGAAGAAAATTCTTAATTTGTTATGACATTGTCAAACCTGCCAACTCTCACGTTTCTGCCGTGAGTCTTATGGTTTTTTATCTTTTGTCACGGTCTTACAATACGACTCTTCGATCTCACGATTTTTTGGAGAAAATCATTCTGAAATGAAGTACTAGCTGTAAAATAAAAAATGAAATATTTTCATAAAGCTTGTGAAATCAACTGATAGAGTGATAAGTGAATAAAGCAGTACACTACACTATTACATATGTACTTTTATTTCCTAAATGGGAACAGTGTTTGTTTAGTCTTAATCGAGAAAAAAGTAGAATCTCACTATTTTTCTATAGAGTTTCCAGATAATTTTTCATGGGTATACAGATTTTCCTTTGTCAGGCGTTGACAGGCCTGCATTGTATTAACGAAGGTGTCAGCTGTAATTCTATAGGATACGCAAGTTCTATTATAACATTTGCTGCCAATGTCACTGTGTCTGAAAATTGCTGAAAGTATGAAAATTTTAATCAGAATCCAGATTTTCTTTGTTTTTCTTCGTTTACTCCCTCTACATCTACTTATTTATAGGTATGATAAACATCACAGTATAAACGTCACAGACGTGAAACCTAAGATAACAGAAGTATCTCAGTTTTCCTTTTTACAGCCGCGCAGTAGTATTGGCTCTACTTTATTGTGTCGATCTAGCAACGGTTACAATTTTACTTGTTGCTATGTACTTACATACATACATATATGTATATGATATATGTACGGTATCAATGGCACTTGATATATATGTATATACATATGTTTTCGGTGTGGGAGATCCCGGGTTCAATCCCCTCCAGCGCTGTATGCATTTTATGTTTATTGAGTTCTATACTATGTATTTCCTGATTGCTAGTGTTTGTGCCTGAACACGTATCTATGGAAAATGGTGCTGATGAAGCTAATAGCGAAATCAAACAATTTGGTTGTTGTTGGTGGTGAGAATTCGGGATCGACTTTCCGGATCGTCAACTTTACTATTGCATTATTTAGTGCAATGAACAAGTCAGTGTTTTTTGCTGTGGGAGATCCTGGGTACGATGCCCGCCAATGCCTTAAGTATGAATTTATAATCTGCAGTGTCAGATCTCTACTTCCTTGCCTTGCCTTTTCAATCTGCTGCTTACACCATGTTTGTTTGGCATCTTCTGTCTTTTCTAAAACTCCTTAGATAGAACGTCCTCTGCACTAACATCATAAGAACAGCCGGAATGAGTCTTCAGTGGCTTGGCGATCTAGTATATACACAGATTCTTCATGCGAGTAGGATGACAAGTGCATTTAGTCAATATATGCGCAGTGCTGTTTAAACTTTTCTGGGCCCATTTGTGTGTGAAACTGTCTCTGACTTCAGCTATCAAGCTATCAAGTGAGTTGACAAACCAGTCTAAGTTTCATGGTACTAGACTAAAGCTAACAAAGGCTAAGTGAGCTAACAGAAAGAAGGTAGGAATTTATCTCGCTTGCTTCTGTAAAGGCTTATCACTCTGCAAAAATCCACACTTTTAAAGTCCCAGCCAGAGACCAGGAGCGTATTTTTTCAGTTGTAATTTTCCTTCGACAACTCTGTTATTTGTCTTTTTGCAACGAACCTTATCTAAATACAAAGGAAAAATTAAAAAGTGTTAATCTTTCTTGACGTAATCAATATGCACTATGCAGTCATCATAAATGATCATAGTGATGATCTTTCTTAAAGTTACAGTGTTATATAAACTTACGTTTTTCTTCATCAAAAAAGCATTTTCGGATCATAAGTCCAAAAAGATATAACTAGCAAATGATATTCTTATGCGGGGAACAAATAACCAAAGGAAAATTTGATCAGTAACTTCCACGAGTTAAGCTATGTTCTCCACGAATAAATTTAATCAAGGGCGTTTCGATATAAACATGAATGATTATTTGCAAGGGCCAAACCGGTGGTAGCAATATAAAATACTTCCGGTGTGTGCAAAGAAAGGAACTACCACTTAAGACTATGTGGTGACTCATAGTTCTCATTAGAATTGTAACGTAGACAATACCTTAGAAATGTAAACTAATTGCTTCTAGCGTCATTTCCTAATCATTGTTCCCTTTTCTTTGTAAAATATACTCATCTTTCTTGTAAATCACGAGTTGCTATACACGTTCGACTTGACTTCAACTTAATGCTGTTTGTAGTGATTTTTGTAGTGTGACTAGGGCCACTACATGTATTTAACAGCTCATGCTGCCCTTGCTGTCCCGAAGTCATAATTATAGGTGAACAAAACATCCTCCTAAAACTACCTCCAAATTTTGTGTTGAAAATTTGAAGCATGGACTTGCAAGCAGTGAAGTTCTAAAGATTAGGAAAATATGTATAAGTTATTACCAAGGATGTATTTTGTTTTAAAAAATTGTTGAATAGTTTTGTTAGAAATAATTACTGTTATTCAGTAACTATCAAAAGTAAAAATATCGCTTAAAAGACAAATATGATACCTTTGAAACGTCTATTGTTTTGAACTTGTTTTTTATACTTTAGGATCAGAACCATTAGATCGTCTGCATTCGTCTAATATAGAAAGTCTACATTTATTTTTTATATCATGTTTTATGATCATCTTTGTCTTTTGGCTTACTATAAATGTTGGCAAGATGCAACCGTATGAATTGCAACATGGGCTAGCTAGAGCACACAAAATGTCTTTAAAAGAAAGAATTAGTACAAGAAGACGTGTGTCATGGAGGTTGTAGATTATGCATCATCTCAATCCTTTTTGCCCGTTCTCTCCTTTGAAAATGATAATGAGTTGTTTGGTTTTCTTATTCCTGTCCTCTTGCTAATTTCATACAGCCATGTCCCTCCCTACCTTTCTTTCACTGCTACCTTTCCACTTAACTTTACTTCCAAAAACCTTGCACTGATTTTCTCTTTCCCAAGCAATGACTTAACATGGTCTATGTCTGCCAGCACAAGAACGAATTATTCAAGTTTTCTCCGTAGCATTTAGAATCAAAGTAATTCACATGAAATATATAGAAAACTTAACATTATGGTTATCATGCTTAAGGAGTTAATAATCTGCAAAACTATATAGATTAATTCACTTCAGACACATAGAAAATGTGATAAAAATCGGGCCTTGTTTCTACACCTGGTTTCACAAACACATGATCTTGGGTCGTATACGTAATTACATTCAGTGAAACAATATAATGTTGTGCACAAAATTGCTATAACTACCGAAAACATTTAGGCCTAACAGCAACTAAGTGCTTTAACATACCTGAAGGTAGATAAATACTTTATGTATCGCTAAATTCTATTGCCTTATGACAATAAGATAGGAAACAAGACGAGTTTGAGACAGTCATGCAGTAAATGTTATATTAGAAATTGCCATTTAAAACACAACCTGATTTTGATAACCTTACTTTGTTTTCAAGCACTTTCAACAAAATTAATCCATTACTGCTTTTACAATAAGTGTTTCTCCAGCAACATCAAAATAGCAGGTTTTTAAAATAATAGAATAATGAACAGAATGGTACACAGCACGTAGGTCCAATATACCCGTACGGGTGATGAAGTGGAAAGTGTTATTTATTCCATTGAAACAGGAGTGAGCCAAGGATGCTTTATGACCACGATTTTTTATTGCATTTGTTGAGAAATGCATAAGAGCTGTGTTTGTCGAAACCTATGGAGAAAAGACTCTGAAGTACAAAGATAATGTGGCAACAAAAGTGGATTCCACGAATAATTTGTAGCATGTGGCTAAACTGGGCCTGGAAAGGAGCAAAATAGAATAATAGTCGATGCCCGAAAAACTTCCAAAGAGCTGGTAATGATCTCTAGAAACACTCAGCAATGTGACGTATATAAATTAGACAGAACACTTTTTTCACCTTGGAGTAAAGACTGGTGATTTGAATGTAAAGTAAATCGGAAGAAAGCTCAATAGTAAGAAAATATAACAGCAGCAACGGTGTGGTATATCCTTCACTATGAAATCAGCGCATACCACGGGAGTGTAATATCATCATCAATCAAAGATTATCAAGGCCAGTCTGCTGCTAGGATCAGAGGTATGGTCGTCAGAAACAAGGACAGGGTCGAGATTACAAGCAGTGAAAACACAGGCTTTGAGGACTGTTTGATATCCCTTTCCCCCTTGTTTGAATTTATACTTATTTCAATTACGTGTTGCAATCATACGCCATGACAAACAGATGATCAGAGTGTTCCTAACATGGTGAATGTTTTGCACTCGGGTTTTTTTGGTGATATGTGTCGCTTGTCTATGAATAATCTTTGAGATGAAGAGTTTTGTCATACATTTGTAGCATTCGACAACTTTCTATCTAACAGATAAGAAAAAACAAGATCCTTATTCTATTCATTTTATAATTGTTGGTTATGAAAACTTGTTGGGGTAATAAAAAATATGTCACTAACAGAACCTGAATCCGCATCTGCGCATTCATGACGTGTTTTTACCAACTGAGAAAGTCGAACAGCAACAAAATCATTCTCCTCTTCTCAGTTACCATTTTAGTCCCCAATCCTCCACAGGTGGACATCGCTCTACGCAATATTGGATGCTATGAAAATTTAGAACGTGTTTCATTCAATGAAATTTTTGAAAGATACTAGACGAATATAAAATAATCACTTACAGTAGGCCTATTTATTGAAAAATACAAAAAGTTTGAAGTTTATCTATACTTTTCTTTGAAGTGTTCAAAAATAAATATATTAAGTTAAACTTACATTTTCCTCCAATAATTTCTAAAACCAAACATTATATTTCTTGATGGGCTTTAAGGTTTTACTTCCTTTGGTTTTCATTATTCGTGATCAGTATTTGACGTCCGTCGTAACAGCATTTTATTTCCCGCCTTTAACTATAATCTAACAAATTCAAATATAACACAATAATGCTATAAGCTACTTTCAGGTTATTCCTCTCCTTCAATTTTACTCGTCTCATATCTCAATTATCTCGTTACATAAACTTCAGAGTTGTTTCTCTGTTTTATTAATGCTCATATAAGCACTGACAAATCGTTACGGAATGCCAAGGTCCTTTAAGAATCATATTTAATATCAAGACAAACAGACTCATCGATAAGCATATATTATCTTAAAAAATTAACACTTGAATCTCAATTTTATCAGTAAATACTTGATTTTCACACGTGTTAAATTTGTAAATCGTTATCTTATAATCTTAGATATTTATAACAAACAAACAACTTAATAAAGAAAACAGCTAAAAGGATATTTTCTGCCAGTAATATCAAATATCTATAATCATAGTTGTTTTTCTATTAATACAGAGAGCAAATGGTTTAGAAACCTGCATGATCCAAGCAAAACGAATTTTATAGACGCCAGAGTGAAGTTAAAACTTGACTTGAATATCTTTCATCGCACATGAATCAACTAAGAGATAACATTCATCTGAGTGATGGTTGATGTCAGATAGTGATATCAGGAGACTCCCGCTGAATTCAAGAGCAATGCATAACCACCAGTTGAGGATAAAGCATTTTCCACATTGCCGCTTGAATAATTTACCCATGTTTTAAGCTAGACCGCATTCACAATAATACGAGAAGCGAGGACTACACGAAAACGGACCTCATCCGCGTTTTGATACAGTGAACATGCTGAGTAAGTCTTAATTGAATTTGTAAACAAGAGCTAGGTTTCATTCAAATGTCTCACTGTATGAAAACGAAAGACAATGAACGATGAATGGAGGTCTAACCTACCAGCTGGTGCAATCGATAAAGATCTCCTAATCAACTTTGATCAGCGACCGAGTGGCGAAATTGTGTTTTTGTAGCCTATCTCTGGATAAACTTCTCAAATATTATAATCAGATGATCAATTTGACCCAAATATTCCAAGCAAAGCTAGATAGGCAATTCTCCTCTACCAAACTCTAGCTGGGCAAACACGCAAGAAAATGTACATTATAAGTCATTCTAATAACATTGGAATAGGAACCTCACTTTCATACGCAAACCAAAAAATGTCAGCAAGGTAGAAATTAACCACAATATCTGTCCTCACACTATTACAATCAACTACATTAAGCTCTAGGCACATGTTCGGCAACCATAAGTGTTTAAGTGACCATTCAAAGATCATTGTTTGTACTTTTAATGTCTTTAGAAATCGGCCTGTGTTCATTACAAGTACAAAGTATACTAAGGTCGAACCACGATCATGACATAAACTTGAGAACTGACAGAGCACCGTAAGAAATAAAAGCATGATTATGGACTACAAGAAGGAGCTCAAGAATGAATGAAGCTACTGAATAGAAATGTAGCACCAAAAACGGTCGTCTCAAGCTCATCTATGTTTTTACTGTAAACCCAGCAGCATGATAGTCCGTGTGTAGCCCCTACCTGAATTTACTGTTTGAAACATATTGAAAGATTATTGCTTTGTAAAGCAAGATCTGATCCTCACAACAATATCCACTGTTTTATCATGCAAGATTATATTTTTTAACAAATCCGTTGTCTTTATGCTTTCATTTCTGCCAAATTTATTGATAATGACCACAATTGATTTAGGAACTGGGTAACAGAGAGTAAACAAAAACGCAATATTTACCTGGGCCTGCTCGACCCTCTGTTTATGATACATATTAGGGAATTAACTTATCAGGCACACATTAACAGTGGAAATATAATGAGAAATATTTATACTATCCTTGAAGATTTTAAAAATAATTGTACATAGAAACGCATATAGACACCAACGATGTTAGTTTACCGGTGAATTGTGTGTAATATCTAAGCATGTCGCATAGGTTAAAGGTTTTCATAGCTAAACAAGAAGGCTATCGAAACTAATGCATATTTTGCCGCACCATTGCCTCGAGTTGCAAGGAGGATATGTTATCTAAAACCGAATTCTTTAATCTATTTGTTGAAATTGCTTCTAATTTACTTTATAACCAAGAAAGAGGCTATGGAAATAAAGCCTTATTAGATTAACTTGTAACACTAAGAGATAAACCTTTATCACATTCAACCCTCAGTAAAATCACTTCTGATTCGATGAAAACAATATTTGTCAATGACAAAGCAGAGCAATCCTCTTTATTATAAAATCAAATTATAAATTCTGCTACGGAAATCGACAAGAATCTATTATTGAAACATGTAGTTGAATATGTAGTGAAATAAAATCAGCAGAACTAGTGATATTTTACCTAACCTGTTGCATCGCCTTCTTATACATGCCCTGCCTAATATGCACAACTGACTGGACAACCTACATTTGTCTTCTGGCCTTCTTATTATAGGACAAACCTAAAAATTGATAAATTTACTGTTACAAAGACATGCTCTACATTTCTATTGTTTGGCAACGCGAATCAAAATGGAGCCACTCTTCTATTGAGACCAAAGTGTTGCTAATGAAGCTCGAGTACCATCAGGCAACAATAACTATCATGCATGACATGAATAACAGCACGTTTGTAAACATTTCTCACTTATTAAGAATTTTCATCATTTTTTGTCAAACTGAAAGAATGGAGCATTAGGAGCTACAGCTATCGCAGTTATCATTATTTCAGCTTTGACTGAGCTCTGACTGTAGGTATGCGAATCTTTCCAGACCTTCAGCAATAGTACACACAAACGACACAAGTAAAAAACATCCTGATATAAACTAGAGAATGTAGAACTAACTTAAAAAATATTTGATATAGTTCCAACGAAATTTTGTCTAATAAGGACGTTCTACAAATATATATAATAAATTCTTTCCATCGGTGTCGACATTTGAGAACTCAACTGTTTGATTCACTGCGACTGCTACTCATTGAGTCACTGTGAAAGTGTCTTAGTAGACCACTGTCATGTGCACCCTTTATATATTCATCAAGCATGTTCAGCGTGGCACAAGTGTGACAAGGGTGGACCATCTGAGCACAGGGGCAGTCCATCCAGGTTTCAGAGCTTCCATTATCCAATTTTTGTCCCGATGGCCTTTATAGACCACGTAACTATGCTTCCCACCACAGCGATCCAAGCTAGTCGTTGTATCTCTAAATAAACCTAATTAACAAACACCAACACTACTTAACTAGAAATGAGATTGATTACCTGACCAACTTTGATCCGAAAACAAGTAATTTCTACGAACTCCCAAAGATATACAAATCAAAGACGATCCAGAAGGCTATTAAAGAACGACAGAGGGACCTTGTTGTCATCCAAGAACCAGAGGGCCTCAAACTAAGACCAATTGTGGCTGGTCCAAATTGCCCAACAAGACGACTAAGCTACTTTATTGATATTCTTCTAAAACCTTTAATAAAACACGTCAAAAGCTTCTAAGAGACAGTGTCGACTTTATAAATAAATTTCCTTGCACAAGAACTGAGGATGACGTATTAACTACTTTCGATGTAACCAGTCTGTACACAAATATTCCGCATGAATTTGGTCTGGAAGCGGTCAAATGTTATCTTGAAAAATACCCACAGACAGTGGACGATAGATTCAAAAGTGACTTCATCCTAAAAAGCTTATCGTTAATTCTACAAACCACATATTCCAAGTACTACCACCAACTGTCAAGGACAACTATGGGAACGGTAGAGGCACCCACATATGCAAACCTTACTATGGGATATTGGGAAATAGCATTGCACGAATAGTCCAAAATTACTATCTCCAAAACGATAGCTGACAGCGTCGAAAAAAATTGGAAGAGATTCCTCGGCGATTGCATCATAACACACGATGGCAAAGCATTACCGCCTAATCAACTTTTAAGCATCATCAACAGTATTCGCCCAG
>JAAAKL020000365.1:8674-44221 GCA_010016065.2 Carybdea cf. marsupialis auct. non (Linnaeus, 1758)
TAATGCATGTAAATCAATAAAAGAAACATATCTGTACTAGGTATCATTAAAAGAGGGGTTACTGTATACAGTGAAACTGTTAGGTACTAATGCATGTAAATCAATAAAAGAAACATGCTAGGGTTGAAAATGAAATTGGAGAGACGGTGTAGTTTCATACGGAGTTACCATGAGAATGAGGTTGAAAATATACTAGAAAAGCATTATAATATCCACGACGGATTGAACAATAACTATTTGAAAATGATTATAGAATGGGCCGTGTGCAATCATTACGGATCTCAGGCATAAACACCTTGACGTTTGGATAAAACAGCAACTTCAATACCTTCTTAACAAGCCTTACAAACATTTGACTGAGAAATTTCAATACTCTATTATTACGACTTTCAAATTGAAGAAACAACATCAAATAATCTTAGAGATATGGGGTTCTGGTTGATTAAGACAACCCCTAACAAATTGCAGATTCAATAGTCGCTTTAACGTACAAAAACACTGAATACATACCTCGTATTTTTGTGTTTTGCAAAAACTGTATTTCCAATCGGCAGCAACGTAGTCGCCCGTTTGTCTTTCTGCAGTAAATCATACGAAACATTAGTTTTACATACAACTATTTGTATCCTTATTATACTTTGATTATACTCGAGTTATCAGCCCTATCATCCACATTTAAAAATACTCCACAGGCGCATAGAGTTTCACGACAATCCCTATTTTCTCTCTTCCACTAAGATGCAAAGTACATATTGAGGAAAACAATTTAACCAAAATCAAAACTGATGCAAAAATTAAAACAATTCTCTGTTGAACATAGCATAAATTTGCAGCTTCAAAACAGAAAACAGAAGAACCTATACAACATTACAACATTATGTAATTACAAATACTTTCACGCACCCATTGCTACACATTGTCGCCATCGTCAATTAAATTTTTTTCTGTCCCGTGTAACACTTACAACTTGCGGAATCTTTCCTCATGCATGTAGGTAAATATATAAGTTTGTGTAGTATGTATGCATGTATGTACGTATGTATGTATGTATGTATGTATGTACGTATGTTTATTAATGCAGTTTTGAAAGGAAGCTGAAAACAGAACTCGTGATACATGCCTTTCCCTTTCCTTTGAAATGCTTAGAACAACAACTTTCAATGACTGTCGGCCAATCCCCGAGATACAGCGGTATTTCGCTGTGAAAACTGCACGTCACATGAAATGCTAATGCACATTTCCCGGATGAACACTGCACACAAGCACTCACAACATCACGAATTTTTTTCTTGCAGTACACGCATTTCTGTGGCAAAAAATGGAAAGCAAAAAAGGTAATCAATCATTGTCAATGAAAAAAGTAACGGTTTAGGTACGATTCGGCAACGCGTAGCTGTCGAGTATGGTTCACTTCAGGTATGATGAAGGGGTATTTTTATACGTATAATAGAAGACGAAAAGTGTTTCTTCGGAATTAAATACAGTCGTCATGAATTGCATTCTCTTATTTCATTATTCTTTCTAGTAAGATGCCCATCCACAAACCCATTCCAATACCGCCTTTGAAGAGAGTGAGGCAATCGGACGAGGAAAACAAGAGGGCAATGATACACACAACAAGTTCCTCGTAGTACACGTTCGCAGAACAACTACAAATAATTATAGCGGGACAGAATAATCAGTCGAATGGTTCATATTAGTTTAGTTTACTGAATAACTATTTAGGTAATATACACTTTTACAATAAAGACATCCATAACAGGCCGAACCAAAAATACGTTGTGTCATTGACCCCCACCAAGCCGCACTGTTGTATGTCGTATTATGGTCTCTGATTTGATACAACATTTTGGATGCACATACCTAAAATGGATTAAAACTTTTTAGAACCGTTTTCAAAATTAACAAAAATTTTATTTCGTTGTGGGGTACAATCACGACTGATAACTTCGCAAAAATAGTGTAGTTGCTTTGATGTCGTGGTTCATGGTAATTTCAGTTCAATTGTCGTGGTTTTTCCTTACTCCTCGTTGTCCTGTATAAACCAAGAAACCCTGAGATGCACTGTTGGTATATTGGAAATCAAGACAAAATCAAGGGATCTACCATAGGCACATATCAAAGCGACTAGACCACATATCTTCTATTCACTCTTACCTGTTTTGATATCAACACGATAATATGGTAAAGCTAGAGTGTTCAAAATGTTTGCATTATTCATAACTCTAATAAAAAAACTGATGCAGCTTGCGTATCTTAAGCAACTAGATCGACTCCCACATCTGCGCATGCCTACAGATTAAAGTAGTTACTTCATCATAATGGCAACACCTTTACGGGAATGCACTGAAGCAGGGATCCTTGTTGATAAAAACCCATGCAGACAGGGCCTGCTATAAGCATTTTGGACGATTATGAGCCATAATCCAGTTGTATCTCGCCCTGGAGTGATTCCAGTATCAGGAAATGAATTTAAGACAACCATATTTTCAACCATTTTCGTTCTTAAGATTGTTACAAATTTTTTCTGCACATAATCCCAAAAGACAAGAGTCTAGTTGACAGAAAAAACAGAAACCACTACTTACCAGCTTCGACCTTGCAGGATTTAGTTTTGAGGTGTCTATCGAAGATCTCCTCCTAACATTTCTAAAGGCAACTTCTGGATATGCTAAGCAGCATACCACATGTGCCCATCTGGAAAGACAGAATATACTAGTATTACAGCAAACAGCTCTTAATTCAAACCAATGGATTTCTAGTCTTTTGCTTTTAAACGTTTTTAATAAAGACTCCTCCCCCCTCTAATATGTGTTATGAATGATCCCAAGGATTTATGTCAATAAGAGAAGTACTTTCAGCAGTATATATCTGATCCATCCTCAAACCACATTCCCTTCAAAATAAATAAGTGTAACCATGACTCTCTGTGAAGAAACTTCTAACCTCATATCATAGGATGTGACTTTCACTTCACAAGGCAAACCAACAAATGAAATAAACGAATGACAAAGATAAACAAAAAACAAATAATGTATCATTTGTGCTCTTACTTGTTATCGGTTGTTCTTTTCATTGCGCCACCTCGAAATCCACATAGAGTGCAATACTAATACGAGACGGTAAGATAGTGTCAGACAATGCAATGCAAGTCAACAAACGTTTCTACGTAAGCTAACTCTTCTGTCTATGTTGCTACCTTGATATGGATATGTATGTACCTTAGAATAACGGCTAACGGAACACGTATTGTCAACATAGGATACGTTTCCCAATAAACAAACAATCACTGCTCCCTTGTAATATTTCAAGAAGTAGTACGACTATGCCAAAAACTGGACGTAAACGCGCAGGAAAGACTTTGACGAAGGAACGAAACAAAGGATGATAAAGGAACGAAACAAAGGATGATGAAGGAACGAAACAACGGATGGACGAAGGAACGAAACAAGGGATTGACGAAGGAACGAAACAAAGGATTCACAAAGGAACGAAACAAGGGATTGACGAAGGAACGAAGCAAAGGATTCACAAAGGAACGAAACAAGGGATTGATGAAGAGAATCACTATAATAGAATATCTTTGCTCCAACAATCCGTACAACATAACCTTGAGGATTGGAATGTTGGCATAGCCGGAAGGAGGAGGTTGAGTTCTAACATACTGGGTAAATGATCTTTCTTATTCTAATCATAGTGATCAAATGATAAAAAAAAGGTATACATTTTAATGGAATCTTGTCACCAGTTTGAATAGAAAATAATACTGCTCTTTGAAGTTAATACTATCTATTTACAGCGCAATCCAGAAGGGAAAAACTGCAAGAAATGTTCCGAAGGAATCACTAACAAAAAACGAACTTTATAAAATGAAACTAAAACTAATACATGGGCCAAATAAAATGTAGAGGATAATATCAAATGTTGAAATGAATTTAATAAATACATAACTATAAATATTGAAACATATGATTATAAAAATTAAAAATGAACGAAGAATTATGTAGTTAAATAAATACAGTATTTGAAAAAGAATAGAAGACATAAAAGTGAGTGGTTGCTGGCATTTATATGAAAATGAGGAATAATAGTGAGTTCACTTCAACATTTTATAGACGGAAAGAAAATTGAAGAAGATACCGTCAAGTACTGCCGTTGTAACCTGCGAAATGGCACAAATCTCAACAAATGAATACAAGATAACTGTTATATGCATACCACATCATTCCTGGCATCGTCTTGTAGAAGCTTGCATCTCTCGCATGTCCATTCTTCGTACGATTCAGAAGCATATGCTCCATAGCATCCTGGAACGGGAAAATGTGTATTGAATCAGCTGATTGAATACATATCATGGCAATAACTTGTTAGCTTTTACTTCTAGTTTGCTCTGAGTAGGGTGAAATATTACACAATCCTCTTCCCATTAAGTATTTAAGAAATAATTTCCTTTAAAATTGAAAGTAAATTTTCATGACATTAACAGTGGGGACCCCCGTGAGAGGCAAGGGGCATCTCAAATACTCTCAAAATCAAAACAGGTGAACTCAAATCTATGAAAACGCAGTGATTCTGATTTCGTTCTTGCTTCATATGGATCACTATACCACTTGTAACAAATTCCATAAATGAGCTGCTAAACGATAACCTGTCTGAAAAAGATAACCGTAGTTCCAAAGCAGGTATTGGAAGGATCACAGCAAATCGTATGCTTCCAACTAGAGAATTATAAGTCCACGTCATACAAAATATCACATGAATCTCAATTGACCCATTAAATACGATCGGTACATATGAATGACGTACACTTTCTGGGTCGGTAAAAAGATATAAGGATAGTATGTCCACTTCCACTCGTTTTAAAGAAATAGCAGGTATAACTAAAAACTCTGACTCACTTGCATGAACGGTCAAGTTGCAAACCTCGCAAGTTAAAAGTGGGCTCTGGTCACAGAAATCGTTGCAAGTAATCAACATATCACCCTCGATTTCATCTCCTTCCAACTGTGCGTCATACGACAAAAAGCATATTTCCGGTACCGTGGGTTGCGAAGCCTCTGATGAAGCTCTCTCCTCTTCTATTTTTTCGTCGTGGTGCTAATATCGGAAGAAGCAAATAAGAACATACTAGTGTTCAGATGTGTATAACAAAAAAAGCAAACACACCATTTTCATCTTATAACATTCAGCAGTTCCGATCTCTAATGATATCTTATAACACCATATCTACCTTATAATAACCAATAGTTAAATCTTCAGGATAGCAAAGGATCATATCAGTACAGTTAACAAATAATCAATCAAATTGATAGCCACCACTTTACTATTACGGAGATACAGTTATTGACTGAACTGAATTATTGGTCCTACCGTTAAATCTGTGAAGAAAACACAAATGGCACATTTCGCTTTAAAAGATGACAGCCACGTATTGTATTCTATCTCCGTTTCGATGGAAAATGACTGAGTGCAGCTCACTTCAAACAAACGTCCCATAAGCGATGACGAACTACCTGTAATAGCAAGGGAAATAGGCATCAGTTAAGAACGATGATCTCAGGGCATAATTAGAACTATGCCAATCACAATGACCTTAAAGATGACGAGCACGAGGCCATTTCTGTTCTATTCCTCACGATGATGATATTGATGATGAAGGTGATGATGATATTGATGATGAAGATGATGATGACGTTGATGATGATGATGATGATGATGATGATGATGATATTGATGATAATAATGACAAAAATGATGACAAACACCATGGGAACAATGGTTAGTATCATTATGATGACGATGATAATGATGCTACTGACGCTGCTGCTACTGCTGCTGCTGCTGCTGCTGCCTGCTGCTGCCTGCTGCTGCCTGCTGCTGCTGCTGCTGCTGCTGATGATGATGATGCGGATGCTGCTGCTGGTGATGATGATGATGCTGCTGCTGATGATGATGATGACATGGTTGATTTCCATTCCATACTTAATTAGATGCCAAGCTTAAGAATGCGTCGTTGCAACCATGCAATCAAGTTTTTTGTGTCAAAACGAGGCTCACTGAAAGCATAAACACGAAACATTGTCGGAAGACCAGAATTATTTAAGGCATTACTAATTTCAAAACAGCTTGAAGGGAAACGTGTATTAGTTTTGTCTGTGATTCCAATTTATAGTTATCCTTGATGTTACTTACCTTTACCTTCCTTCTCCGGGGGTGCATTACTAATTTTATTGGGTAGAAACAAGGCGTTGGACTTATTTAAGACCATTGGCTGTCGTCGTGATACTGATGTCGTTGGTTGTTTCTTTACTGATAACGTCGTCGTCGTAGTCGTTGGTGTTTCCTTATGCCGTGAGTCCTGTTTGGATGATGGTTTCTTGCCATTTTTGGAACTGAAGCAAACAAACAAAGAAAAATTATAACAGTCTCCAAAGAGGAAGCTTACATCTGATTGGACATACATTCATACAAACTAATACGTGGGATTTATGTATGTCGTTTGGGGAGACACTCGATACATTGCCATAACTTGATATAACCAATGTGCAGTCGAATGCTTTACTCGTATATTCTAGCCTTAAAAGATGCCAGCCACGTCACCGGAAGAATTGTCATGGTAAATAATGTATACATTCGTAAATGCAGATGTTTGCCATGATACAGGAGATTTAACTTGTATTAAGCCTTTATCATCCATCACTCATCTTCATAAAAAGTGGCAGAGGAAATTAAATGTCAAAGGTAAATTAAATACAACAAAAAGTTGTTCCGATTGTTTCAGGTAAGGAAACGTAATACGAGCATGGTAGAACTCTAAATCATATCAAAAAGTGGGTGCATTACATACGATGGAAATTTTTTTTGGCTACGTAACTCAACAACAAGAATATTAAAGATCCAATGGCTAAAAATTGAACCTGCAAAATCTTTTAAATCGAAAACACTAGGCTAAACAGTATGATAAGGTATCTTACTTTGCCGACACCTTCCTCTTCTCCTTATCTTCATGTTTCTTGTCATTTTTAATCACTTCCTTTCCTTTTTGTTGAGGCTGCATTCCCTCCGCCTTCTTGGATCTCTCCTCTTGTACTTTTGCCCACTGCTCAGGCTATAGAAGCAAAAGGACCATCGTATATAAACTTTTATACCAACCTCCTACGTCTCGACTCGACCACTTTAACCAAATTGGCAAGAATGCCATTCACCGGAAATAAATGTTGCAGTTTTACACTACGGGAAAGTGTAGCATTATAGTATTGCAGTCATTATACAAGTTGGGGAGTCAAGAAGTGAGTTTACAGAACAGAGGTGGAATGTGTAAAAATGAATTGCAATGTGTGCGTCAGAAATGTCTTGGACTCACGCTATTAAAAACGATTTTATTACTATACAATAATGATGATCCACTGTAATTTGAAAGTCAGAACAAACCTGATGTTACATTCATCTAGTGATTGAACCTTACTTATTCTTCTCCGTCAGAAGAAGCAGAAGACGATTACACCACAACTCAAACTAACCTAGAAGGGTTTGACATTTACAAGCATCACATCCAAGCAAAGAAGAAAAGTAGTAATAAACCAAGTAATAATAAAAGTCCTTCAATGTGGTTAACGACGAGGTGGCAAAAAAAAAAGATTAGTTGGAGTGACTCATGGAGATTTTCCCAAGCCAGTGTCTTGATTCGTTCAGTGATTTGACATGCTCCCTTCTCTTCTAAACGTGATCAGATGATCAATTAGATGTAATGAAAAGTGCAAATGTAGTTAACCATGTACCTTGAGGCGTAAACTATCTGATTCCCTCACGGTTTGGAAACCTTTTACACATAGCATCATAATCAAGCACTGTCTTTTTTGGATGAAGTTACGGAAAGAAGATATTGATTATCAACGAGGGTAAAAGACCCTCGAAAAGGAAATAAATTTCAATCGAGTTTCGTAAGGAAGATCACGTAAAGTAAAGTAACAAGGAAGTAGACATTAATAATACCAAATAGGAAGATAAATGGAAGACTTCTGGTGATATTCATTGGAAGGCAATGGTTTGCAAGAGTCTGGTTATCCCGTGGAGGTTTGAGCGCGAGGTTACAGTGGACATATAAGTGCACACAGCAACAGAAGGGTTTTCATACAAAGAAGAAGAAATCGTTCGTAAAGCGCACTGGGAAGAAGATTGAACAAGCAACCTATTGCACCTGGCTTACGAGGAATGATGAGAACTGGACCGTATAGTAGATAATGAGAACACACGAAAATGTGTGTATTGTGACCAACCGACGAGTAAATTAATCGAATCGGCCAAAGTGAAGAGTCGATGCCAGGTACAATGCATTGGCATCATTGCATCATCTTACAAACATGATTAATCTGTCTGCAGAAAATAGAACCTTTCCAAAATGAGAGGGATTCAACATGATATGAAAACTGTAGAAAATTGGGGGGAAGGTACCAGGCATGATTACTCCTGATAATATTCTGTGTCTATAGCCAGAGTAAAATTGTGGGACCGTTCTTCCATCTAGAAATTCAGCAGAATTAGGAACTACATTAAGACCGTATGTGCTTTGTTATGTTGTTAACCTGAAAAGCTCATAAGAACTCGCACTCTGTTATGTCCAAGCAATGAGTTTAACTATATACTTTGCGATGGATCAACAGTTTATCATCAGATGCTTAACTCGCACAATTAACTTGTGACTCCAAGAAATATCAAGGCCCTTTTGTCATCTTCTTGATCTCAATGATATCTTCAAACTATTCTCTATGCTTTTTGCCTTTGCACGTATGCTTTCACTCGATTTTCCCATCTTATAACACATTACCATTTGCAAGGAATCTAAGGCTTCTATCAGTTCTGTTTAAAAACCTAAAAATGATTTCACATCCAAGTAATAACTTTTTAATAAACGTAGTGGAGGGTGCTAGAGATTACTGAAGAAGAGTGCATCTAAGATAATACGATCATCTGATTCATGCAAACATAAGCCACGTCTGCCAGTTTTGATGACGGCACAATTAAATATTTCCCTAGGTGTTAATGCTACAAGTTACCTGAAATTTCCTGATAAAGATATCCATCTCTATCCTTACATTGTCTTTTCTGCACGTGCACTGTAATGAAAAATACAAAATGAATAAAACGAAGGTAAGAAGAGGTACAGTCAAGCACAGACATTTTCATTCCACAGGATACAATGCTAAAGGACTCACACTTTTGTAGTAGACCGTTATCAACCTGAACCATGGCTGTTGTCTCCAGTATCTGCCGCTAAGTCCCGAATTAAATAATGTTGCGCAGAAGAACATGCTGTCATTCATACCTATTCAAGGTTAACACACTTCGTTAAGCCACAGATTGTACACAATAAAAATGGCATAAAAAGTAAGGGGAGAAAGGAGGCGGAATGCCATTTGATGCAAGATAGAAGTGGATTACTTGGGAATTACAGGTTTACTGGCTGGATGTTGCAACATCGAATTGAAATCAAGTAGACCATGTGATTGTTAAACTATTACAGCTCTTGTTAATAAATTACAAACTTAAAATGTATGTAGCCGAACAAAAAGCTAGGGCCAGTTGTCATAGAAAAACGAAAGTCAAATATTTAATTAAAGTGTTTAAATCCCCCTGATATAAAAAAGGTCTACTTATGACTATTTATGCACTCTGTACTAGTCCACGCATACTTTAAAACAAATCGATGAAAAAAGTAAACATAACTAAAACTACTACATTACATAAAAATCTTAAACAGAGCCTAATTTCAGCTGTCATTTAACCACTCTCTCTCTCTCTTCGCTTGCCAAGAACTAGCGTTCGCCTCTTCTATTAAACAAACCATCGGCTACATGTATTATAGTATGATCAGCCAATGAGGAGATTCTTGACATTCTGTCTTACAAATTTCAATTGATTGACGTAAAAGAACATCGTCAAATCTACCTTGATCTGGCATCTATCTCTTATCGATGCTTTTTAATTTAGGTTCTTATAAAACACATTCTCCTGACTCTTCTTTGTTCCAGAAAATGCTAAGGAAAAAGTGTGGGAAAGCCTTGAAAATGGCATTTCTGATCATGAAAACAATACTTCCTGCAGCAGCATAAATTACCTGTGATCACAAAGCAATTTGATCACAAACTTCTTCATACTACCTATTGCATTTAGAATATCCAACGTCGCTTATAATTCGTTCCTTTCATGGACTTACCAGTTTCGACTTCTTGCCGTAATCAATCCATCTCTCCGAGGCAAAATTTGTTGATTCTGCGCAGTTGAAACCATGATTAAATCCCGAATGATATCCATAAGGAAATGTGATCATGAACTCGCCAGCTTCCTGAGTTATCTAAATTTACAAAGATAAGAAGTGGTAATAGAAAGATGTGAACGAGGTCACCTTGTTTCCTCTATGTGCTAGTGCTAGCTACAGGATAGGTCTTTAATGAATTCTATACTTCTTCGCAAATATTTCTACTCTGGTCTGTAAACTTCAGAATATAGATTAGCGAGTTATGAAACAGTTATGCAAAATGCTGGTATTGACTTTGTCGAAATTGAGACCTGGTCATTTTAAAAAGTTTTCAGAGAAGTCGAAATTATGTAACCACTGTGACATATCTCCAGTCTTTACCATTTCCATTATAAATAATTTAATTATGACAAAACAAAATATATCGGCAATGATAATAGTGTGAAGCTTAAAATGGCCAAGAGCGAAGAAACTAATGTTGGTAGGGAAATAATACTAGAAAGAAAAGAAACCACGGAGGAATAGAGGAAGAAAATAGAAGTTCAAGGGAAGAGGTTGCTATTCAGGATAGTGTACAAGAACAAGAAAGTAACCATAGACCTTCAAATGGCAATACACTGTCAAGAGAATGACAGTCAAGAAACACTACAGAACCCCACTGTGGTCATTATAGAAATAGAGAAATGGGCAACTCAATTTACATCCTTCATATAAGTATATCAGTATGTAATTTTACCTTATTCACCGGGATTCCAAACTTCTTTAGTACTGTTGGTGAAATGATACTCATCTTATGACGTAAAAATTGTGGACAACTCCTCGCACTTCCAGGAAAGAAACCTGTTAAATAAGAAAAAGAAGGGAAGTGTGAGTGAATGTTCCAACATGAATAAAACATTTCGCTTATGGTTGGTATCCAAAAATTTCTGCTCTTTACCCTAAGTTTTGAAAATAAATGCAAACTAGTGTTTAATAATTTATTCAAAATGTCTATCCGGGTAAAAACTATACTCCCTTGTTTTATTGTCAGAAAAACACATCACTGAATGTTTTCTATTTACAATGTTGTGAATCGCATGTACAAGTTGTGAAGAACTAGCTAAATACCCCTTTTCTCTTGTCAAAATACTTAAACAATGAAATACAACTTAAATAACATTATGCAATGAACCCGCACAAGTATCTATTGGTCACCACAGCTACATAGCTACCAATCACTTTCATCCGGGTACTGAGTACTTGGCTGAAAATTGATAACAGATAATTAATACAAAAATCTGAGACATTAGATTGCAAAGAGTGGGACTGCTCCACATTTAATTTGAATTAATACCAGGGGCATTGCAGTTAATGTAAAACTACAAAAACTAGGGAATGTTGTCAGTTAGGACTATGCTCTTATAACAATGAACTTTCTACTGTGGGTAATAAATAAAGAAATACCTGCTGCTAATGTTTCTAGTCTCTTCCCATGTTCTGGAGGAATTGCATACCTGCAAAACGATATCAGTAGGATCAGATGTCTCAATAATCTTCTACTAGTCAACAATGTGAATTGCAAAGGTGCATCTTTGAACTGCTCAAAATGTCATAATGCATATTATCCTTGCAATGGCTGTAGCAGATCTAGACATTGTGAACATAATGAAGTTAGTCATCTGAAGGCTAAGCATCAAATGTACAAGAACAGTACTTCAGATAAATCACTTTGCAGACTTTTTGTACCCATGGTGTGGCAACTGCCTCTTGGCACAGATAATGAGGCTGTGTAATTTTCATTACACAATAGTTAAAAATGAATTTTATCAAAGTAGGTATAATAAAGGGATATAGAGAACAACTTGTAGATAATATTGACTTTGTCTGGTGTTGGTTCTTAGACCCCTTTGAGGTCAATTACATTCTTTCTACATTGAATGATGCCACATCTGCACTCCTCTTCCTAGATCAAATATATAACCTAATCAAGGTTGTTCTGTATCTATAATCAAAGAAAGGGAAAATATCCATACCAACTCTTTGGAGCACCAAAATGCAAGTAATTGATACTGTAGAGATCCATGTCTTCTGTATGCCATGCAAAGGATGACTTCCACATTCCATAATACAAATATGCTGTATTAACACCTAGAATTTTGATATCCTGTTCTTGATTAATCAAATCCAAGATAGTATTCAGATGATTAATATTCCAATGCTTGATATCTGGGTCATACAGAGAACCTGATACATCCGCTCCATATATAGCAGGATTAAATGTGACATTTTTCCAGTAGGTTCGCTCCAGTTTCTCAAAGTCTCCCTCTGGAGGTTTGTACCTGTAATAAAAATATCTCAATCTTCAAAATCATAAATGGCCACAAAATTATCATCATAAAATGCTATGATGCTTAGACTGTTCAATAGTGGTACATTGAATACTTCCTACAAACAGTAAACACTACCTTTCAATAAATACTGGATGTTAGAACACTTAAATAGACTAAATGAGAAAGTCTTGAAAGAAGTCCTCTGAAAGCAGAATACAACTAGTCAGCTAGACACAAATCACTGATTGCTATAAAACATTGTTTATACCAGTACCTCTACATCGGAAAACAGGCCACTGGGAAAACATCAAGGAAGAAAGCACAGGGGTAAAAATGTGTATTCAAGGTGTAATCTAGTCTATATCATTACAACTTCAAGGCCAACTGCCACCTTCTCTGTATCCTTCCCAGTAGTTCATATACAATACATACAATCTGTAAATCTCTGGTTAGTGAAAAATAACAACAAGAAGGGGATGTGGACTAGTGAAGTGAGGTAGGAACATGTGGAGTCAGTGGCAGAACAGGCTGGCACAGCCCACAAGTGTGTGATAAAGAAATGGAGAGCAACAATAGAACCATGATCAAAAGGATAATGACCAAGCTACAGATACCAGAATAAGGAAAGAAAATGGGCCAAGTAAAAACCCATCATAGACTGATGATATAATGGAGGAGACAAAGAAAATGAAAGAAGAATAGAAGTTGCAAAAGGATGAAAAATAAAGTAAGATAAGAAATGATGACAACAACAAAAGGGATGGAAATTAAGACATGAAGGTAAAATATGCTGATAGATAACTTATCAAGACTGATGGGTCCTTGTTCATGAGTCTGTAGGATACAATACACACTTTTCCACTGTTTTAAATCAAGACAGATAACCTGCTCACTCTTGCTCACCCATTCACACACCCACTCATTTATTCATTCACTCTGACACACTCACTCACTCATTTTCACTTGCTCATTCCTACTTGCTTATTCACTCACTCACTAATTCAGTCACTTACTTCATTAGACAAGTTTTACATGTGTTTGACTTGCAGCCTTCAGCAAAACTTATCACTTACCGTGATCTTCAGTTATCTCTCCATGCTTATTGAATTTCCTTGGGTCAGCATCCTCACTTTCCTTGTAAGACTACCTGGGTGGCCCCACATGTTGTGCACTTGCTTACCCAGAAGTTAGATTGTTTCACATGTTCAAAACAATGCAGCCTGTCACATTTGATCATATTGTCCAGGTGACTAAGCCTGGCCCAAAAGTACAGATCAAGGGACATTTTTTCAACAGGCTGCATAAGATATTACAAGGTCATGAATATCATGGTGTCATGTCATCATGCAGTTTATAGTAATCATTACAGTAAAGGGAGTGATGATAATCAAAACAGCAATGAAGATAATGGTGGTGATAACAGAAAGGGTGCTGCTGCTGAAAACAATGATGGTGATTATGATGGTGATGATGATGTTGATGATGAAGAAGAAGAACAAAAAGAAGACAACAGCAATAATGATGATGATGATGATGATGATGATGAACAACAACAAAAAGAAGACAACAATAATGACAATGATGATGATGATGATGATGAAGAAGAAGCACAACAACAAAAAGAAGACAACAACAATGATGATGATGATGATGATGATGATGGCAATGACAATAATGTTAAAAGTAATACACATGGTGGTGATGATTACTATCATGATGCTGTTGTTATTGTTGCTGATTATGATGATGATGATGATGATGATGATAATGATGATGATGACTATGGTGATGATTATCATTGTGTTGATGAAGATGGTGAACAATAGGGGAATTACATGAGATGCAAAATAGTTTCTTTACTTACTTTTCACTTTCTGACATCTCTTTCAATTCAGCTACAGTTGCTGGTTTTTGTTGGATGTTAAATTGCTGATAAATCCCTAAATGATGAAAAAGAGAACCATGAAATTACAAGCCTCTTCAGCCTATAAATGTTGACTACTTTATAAAGTTAAGATGTTTACTAAAGATATTGAGTAATAACATCCTTTTCTGAATTCTAATTCAAAAGACAGAAACATCAATGCTAAATCTCTAGGGTTTGATAAAGTAAATGCTTAATGCTGCCCTTACCTTGCTGTCCAGTAACCAGTTGAGCAATTGGAGCATCAACTGTTAATTGACCAATTACATCCATGTCATAATGTCTACGTGCAAACCACTCTTTTGGAGGGACCACCTGCAAAACAAAAATGACTAAATTAATCATATCATCTGTGCAATGTGAGAGGAAGAGTATGTTAAGATTGACAACAGTTACACTGCAAGATGACAACAAAAAGACCTTGTAACAATTACAACAAATAAATCTCAGACTCAAATATCGGGGTAACTTTCAAACCTAATAAAATTATACAGTTATTTTCAAACTTGCAAAATCCCATAAGAAACACCTGTTTGAATAAGAATAAACTGCTTACTAACAGATTTTAAAGGAAATTTCTAAAAAAGAGGACACAAAATAGATTTTTGCAGGATCTTTTGTCAAGGGTAA
The DNA here is from genome assembly GCA_010016065.2 of Carybdea cf. marsupialis auct. non (Linnaeus, 1758). Lineage (NCBI taxonomy): Eukaryota > Metazoa > Cnidaria > Cubozoa > Carybdeida > Carybdeidae > Carybdea > Carybdea cf. marsupialis auct. non (Linnaeus, 1758). The sequence continues at coordinate 23,793 of JAAAKL020000365.1, forward strand.
CGCTGTAAAGTAATTTAAACGTCAGTCATTCTATCCAAAAAAGAGATTCCATATTCATTAGCACTGAGTGTCCCATGGACAAAGTTACCCCTAGGTTTGATCTTCATGACACAAACACCCAATCGTTTAAAGATACACCTTGTTGGCTATTTCCACAATCTGAAGCATTTGAGTAACAACAAGTAACAACAGTGGGCTCTAAAACAGCAACATATAATTTTTGCTGTCTATAATATTCAGCATAACCAATCAACAACAAAATGGAAGAAACAAACCATCTTCTGAAATATCTTAAAAAATATGCTAAAATGTTATGATATCATATGCGGTTATTTGGAATTCTTTCTGAAGAATTACCATGCACATTAGTCAAAATTGGAGTGCTCAGTGAGTAACAATTAGTATTTTGTAGTTACAAAACACAAATGCAGCTTGATAAGACCTATAAGACTTGCATAAAGTTATAACATAGATCAGCCTTGCAACCCCATGTATCTCATTGGATCCATACAATTTGGTCAGCTTGTGATTCACTACTACTTTGCGAGTGAATGCTAGAAAATCTTTTTAATCATAATGTTTTCTGAAATCGGTGTTAATCATAACTGCATAAATGGGTCTGGAAATACTGTTGACAGACCACTGCAAGGTACGGTATTGTGGATGTTCAACCTGGGCATAACCTGACCATCATCTAGCCACCAGATCACCCTAGTAAAAGCTTTTCAGTGTCAGCTTCACTAACATTAGAGGCTTAAGAACAACCTTTGATCCTTGTGAACGATTCCTCTCTTCTTCTTGCCCTGGTATTCTGGCTCTGTCTGAGACTAACCTACCTTGACTCCAGCACTGATAATGACCAGTTTGTTGTCCCTGGATATCTTTGTCTTAGATGAAAGGTAGTCTTGGTATTTATGTTCATGATAACATCCATATTTCTAAAAGTCTTGAGTTTGAAACTCCTAGTAAGTTGTTTATCTGCTTATGTCTAGCCTTGATTCATTCAACCACTTATCACTTTTTCATATATTGTTCATATTCTTCAAGTGATCCAGCTATGTAAAATGATCTTATCCCCTCCCCCAAACATAGACAAACACACACACAGACACACACACAGAGACACACAAAATAAATTAGTAACATCTCCAACTTGCATTCCTGACAGAGATGATCAGGATCATCATCTTCTTGATCTTTGTCTTAATGCTAATCCTGAAATCTGTTCTGACAAGCATTAACCTCCTCTTCATAGATCACACCATAAGGCTAAACTATTTGTACCATATTGTATGCGCTGAAGAAGTAGTGTACTCACTAACTAGATTGGTTGCTTTCACAGAGTTCTAAATACGCAAACTCCTGTATATATTAATCAATCCAAAGAATGTCTTAATTACAACTCCTCTTCATACAAACCTCTTTTACACTTCCTTGTTTAATGCTTATATACATGGAGAGGGCTGGCACTAGTGACATATATATTACATAGACACCAAAGTATTGTTCAGACAAGCCAGTAATAGATGGAAGAGGATTATGAGCATGCAAAAGCAACATATTTGGAACAGAGTAGGCTGGCTATTTCTACCCAGAAACTTGGATCTCATGACTAACAGAGAATCCGTAACAGTGTCATGAATAAGGGAAAGTCTGTTTTTCCCTCTCTTGTTCAATGGATCTGAGGTGTTAATATCTTTTTCAGACTTAACTCAGCTGCTTGCCAATAATTTCAGTTTGGATTACTCTGGATTGGAGCTCCCAAATATTCCACCTCTCACAGGGTTTTCTCTGAGAAAGGTCTGTATTACTCCTACACTGGCTGCTGGTGTGATATTTAATCTTTATTTAGCTAAGGCTTCTGGGTCCTTTTTAAAGAATTGTGCTCCTGAAAGCTCCTTAATCTTGGCCAGACTTCCTAATCTGTCTGAAAGAATCCAGTTTCCCTGCACATGGGAAGACTGCATTAGTTGTTGCTGTGTTTAATAATAATGGGGGAAGATCCCCTACAGAGAACTATTGCCCCATCAGCCTTCTGCCTATTGTCAGCAAGGTATATGAGAGATTGATAAACATGGAACAGGTAGCTTACTTTAGAGAGATGAGGAATGTTCTGACCAACAGAAAGTTATCTGTAAATACCAGTAAGAGGTTAATAAAGATGTACCTGTGGTTGATTTTGTTGTATAAAGCAGAAACCTGGGTGATATCCTTGACAAGTCAGAAGACACTAACAGCGATCAAGATGTGGCTGTGGAGCAGAATGATGAAGGTGCCATGGTCAGCAAAGAAAACAAATGAGGAAGTGTTGGCCAGCGTTTGGAGAGGGAAGGCAACTGATGAGTGATGAGAGATGTGAGAGGCAGACACTTACAATTCTCTGAACTACAGATATGGGGAAGAGGAATGGAAAACCTGTACAAGGAATGATCAAGGGTTTCAAAGGAAGAGTATTACCACACACTTTGCAAAAGTGATCAAAATGACTTTAAATGGAAATGGTTATATGTATTCCAAGGAGGCACCAAGTCACTTGTTTTGTTGTTTTACATGCCTGATCCAATTTCTACACTATTTAATGCATGGTTATAAACTTATCTTGTACTAAGTTCTAAATACATAATAATGATGCCATTTTGTATCATTCACTCCCCTCTGAAAGAAGCTAGAGTAGTGTTCATGTACATGAGGTTTGCACCAGAGGACATTTATGAGAAGATATCCTTCCTGATGCCACCAATAGCCCTTCTGGGATGATATTGTAATCAATTATACTGAAGATAGCCTAGTGATACAATTGTACTGTTAAGGTTACATAATGATGCCCTCTAATCATATACTGTAACCACTTCAATTACAACTATTACGTGTATAAATTTTCACACTGCTCACTATCAGTGAATATAATTGTCTGACTCAGGGATTCTACACATATTGCAGATTCAAGAAGAAAACCAATCGTTTTTCATGTTTATAAATTACAAACATATAAACACATGCTACTTCAGGTGTATCCTCTTTTGTTTCCAAAATGTTGGAAAGGAGTCCCTTAGATAGGTCCTAACACACTTCGCATCAGACCACTGACTCCACAAGTCATTTAACACAAACACCACAATTCCTGTATCATGCATCGAGCTATTCCTATATCAGCAATGTTGTCTATGTTGTTAAACATCATAATATAAGGATTCAAGACAAGAGTAAGTCAGCTATTAAACTGAAGAAGTGTAACTGTAGAGTAAAGTCAATAATGTAGGGCCCCCCTCAGTTTATATTGCCTGGTGACTGCAAGGGCAAGAATCTGTCAGTTGCAGTTTCGAAGCATTTTTAAGTTGCATGCTCCTCTCTTGTATTATGCTTCAAATAAGTACTGAGCACTATTGACTACTTGTGGATTCAACAGTAAACAACAAGTAGGGTATAATGAAATTGGTGATCAGAAACTTTGGCAGTTATATAATTAAACCAATGTAAAACTACGGATCACAAAACCACAAAAATTGAAGGGTAGAGAGCATGCTTACAAATATAAGTACTAAATCAAAACAAACTTAACTGTATCAAAATGAAAACATTGGGTAGGTTTAGCCCAAATAATTATGAAATGTTGTGTGATCTCCTTTAGGAGCTCACAATAATAAAAAGATAAAGTAAATCGAAAGGGGATTCAACTTTTATCAATCTAGCCATTGATTTACGGTATTTATTAATGTCCTAATGATAAAGTGGTAATTACTTGTAAATTAATAGTCTAAAACGAATTAATAGCTCATTATAGGTCATAGAGCCATTTAAAAAGCGATATAAGAATAACTTAAAAGGAAAGGTTCAGATTTTTGACTATTTTCCGGTCACATTTCTGCAATCTTCAGTGCAATAAAATTTGTTTCAAATGATGGAAGCTTTCGTTACTTGTTGCTTCGCTATATTGTGAAGATGGTTTTAGGTCAGCAATGAACGACATTTCGTTTAGGGACTAAATTTCTTAGTAGAGATGACATCAGCGCAAAAATGAAAAAAAAACCTTTGGCTTTTCAAAAGCAGTTCACAAAGAAAAAAGAGACAAAGCATTCCTTATCAATGTTCATACAATCATCGTGATAATGGATATGCACTGCAACGGCCTGTTTACATCAAACAAGTCAATGGTTGTAAACATCAAGGTAAAATGGCGCATTGCGGGCTTTACCTAACGATATTGTCTGTTCCTCAGGACATTTGAAGTAACCATCCTTAAAATAATGCAACTTAAAATTTCAACTATGACAACTTTGTCAGAATAGTGCAACAACTCCAAAGCGTATTTGTAGTCCGATGTGAGTCAATTGAAATCAGTTAAAACGGTCGAATGGAACACTTAAGATACCGTAACGTAGGCATATTCACATTGACTTAGCAGACGCCGTTTCACGCGTTAAACGGGTCCAGCAATCGTCGTAAAGTTAGCATCAGTTTTCAGTACGCCTCATGTCCTATCACTTCAGAGTAAAAAACACTGTTGCTTATTCGGGGCTTGGAATAAACTCAGTAGTGAAAACTGTTTGCATTGCAAATCAGAGTAATGGGTTGAGTGCTGGACTATCTGTATATAACTGACGTCAATTTCAACACAGTCGTATAGGGAGAAACCTCATAATTTGTGAACCCTCTTATGTCTTGGTCGTAAGAGAAAAACTATCCACAGATTCATCATTACTGCAACATTGGGTATTGATAAATGAAAGCCAAGGTAGTGTGTAGCACAGGAAACAATGAGAGGCCCTTCTGTTTTTCTAGCTGCAGGGATCGGGAATACTTTAAAATGTAAATACTCATGGGAAATTTGCATAACTGACGTTTCCATATCATAGAATGTAGATGTCTAAGCGTACTAGGTTGCCACAAACTGTTAACAATTTGCGTGACTTCGAAAACAAAACTGACATGATTTGCAAGTGTCGACGAAGCGCTGACCAAAATACAAAACATAAGTTTGTCGGAGCGTGAACGCCTTCACACCTACAGATTTGACAAACGGAATTCGACATTACGTTTCAACTCATATACTTTCGGTACCATCTAAAGTCAGTAGGCCTAGTAGGTTTAACTCAAATACAATTCATAGAAACACAGAAGCTGCTCTTTTCTAAATCTCCCTTACCTTGGCTAAACCTGCTCTATGACCTCCTAACGATTCAATCTTTCGGATGTAACCAGGAAAATCTCTGAATTCCTGCATGGTAGGTCGAAACACCATAATATGTGTGGGGTCTCCACGCTCAAAACTCATCTTGAAGGACTTAAGAACGATAGTTCTCTACATAAACGTTCCAAGAGTCCACAGTAATCAAACAAAGAACAAAAGTTTCTGAGACAATCTCTCGTTTCGAGAACTTATGATGAACTCACTCCAGTCAGAGATCAGTAAATGGCAAATGCCGTTCTACTACGAGACTGTAAATGCAGCTTTCACAATCTATTAAACACTGAGTAGTGGCATCATGTATCATTCTCCACCCTGAATATATTTGGCTCGAGCCAACGCACATGTGAATTTTGGACACAATAAAATGAAAACATCACCGCGCACCTGTAAATAAACTGAAAAAAATCAAGAAAAATGATAACGAGCCAGGAATGCTAATCCCCTTGTAAATGGAGTGAATCTGTAATGGCTGCTAGACTGCCTCCTAAAGAACGCCAGGTTGACACAGAGGTGATACTGGAAAGATTCCTATACGAAGATTTTAAGACATCTTAAAATATCTGCGTTGTCCATTATTAAACCAAATGTTATCATGTAGCAGTACCATAACCACTGGGGACTGGGAGCGCCAATAATTTCCAAGATGAATGAAAAGTTTTAAAAGGCTTTTTGTGTTTTCCTGGCCAAGAGTCCTTGGAACGTTGAAATCATTCGGATAGAAATCGGTTTAGCCCCAACCCCTATAAAAATGTGGTGGCTACAGAACTGTCTATTTACTACCTTAAAAAGAAGTGAATGATTCAGTATCTGCTCTTTGCTTTTAGTGGTTGAACTGGACAACATTAAGTGTGGAATCGTGTAAGATGTGTAATCAGTTACTCTTGGGTAGCATAAGAAGAGAGGGTGAACACAAAGTCATTAAAGAGGTGGGTGAATCTCGTTCCTCACTCTTCCCTTCCAATTTAACCGTTGGTTTCCTTTTAGTTGTTGCTGCGCACAGTGGAAATGATGCCCAATAGTAGAGAACAACGCTATCAGTCAGGCGTAAAATATTATCTGCTGGCTGCTTACCATCACTTTGTCTTTACTCATTAAAAGGTGTTGGATAAAAACAATCAACAAACGAGACTGAAGGGGCAATAGCAGTAATTGCTCGTTATTTATTGCCATCTACAGAAATAAAACATCAAGTTCTTTGTTGTTCTAAAAGTGGTTAACAAAATATGGAAACAAGCTCTAAAATTACATCAAAGCACAATCAATTACCCCTTTGCTATCTTCCATTGTCCATACTACTATGTTTTCCAAAATCAAAGTAAGCCGCTTATTAGCATAATCTAAAATGAATATTACCCGTAAAAGTAGGATTTGTTGATCATTTGAAGGGAATAGTTTCTTACTCGGTGAGCCAATGAGCTAACAACAACAGGGACATCCAGTCTTAGTTACAATCAAGGCATTTTACATTATCAGTTAAGGATAGATCACCGGATTGTGATCTAAACCAGTGTTTCTCAACCCTTACTTCGTAATTCCCTCTTTTCAGGGAAAGAGCATAACACAGCCAAGAAATAAAAATGCGTTTTTCTGGTCGTTATTATTAGTTGACTTATTCTAGGATGTTTGGGGGGCGTACATGCATAATATCTACATAAATTGCAAATTTTAAGATCTCAACCCACCCCTCCCCCGATGTTTTAAAGATAAATGATAGACCCTATTGTTTGAAAACCGTAAAGAACACAGGAAGGTGCTGCAAGTGCTCTGATCAGCTCATACTTTATGTGAGCGGGAAACGTGTGTGTGTATGTGAATATGCATACTGATTGCCTGGACTTGACGACGAGGTAGACACACACGGTGTAGCCGCATTTCGCAATATACATTTCCTATAATATCGCTAAATATGAAATGCTCAGTTGGTAAAAAGAGTCTTAAGTTAAAGCACTGTACTGTTTATTAAGCAACACCCTCAAATCATCTCCACACAGCTTATCTATATATAATGTGACTTTATGTAAACTAAAATTAACCAATACATTTATACATGTTTCTATGTAAGAACTACAAGACATAAATCAAGGCAAAGTTCAACTTTTGTAAGTAAAATCCATCTCATTTTTTCTACATTATCAATTCGCCTATCACAATTCATAGGAAAGAAGCTCTTAATAGGTGTCACATATTCTATTCTAAAATCAGGGAATAGTAATGAACCCAATGGCTTCCTTTAGCATGCTCAGATCACTTTTGTTACAAATCAAGGCCTTCTTTTAAGAATCATTTAGGGCAACATTTTAAACTATATACAATAAGACACAACAGTCAGAAGCAATCAGGCTAAATGTGCGTTTTTATGATAAAAAGTCACGTGTATCACTTTCTTTATAGTTTACTTGAATCCTTTTGCTTTTCAACCTCATATTTTGCAGCTATATCTTTGTTTTACGGTAGCTTTGTTGCGCATGCTCATGTCTATTGAGCCGGATTTATTGAAGATTCCAACACTACTAATCTTTTCACTTTTATATTCAGATGTGAACTTTGTAAGTAAGGCACCTTAGCACTTTTATTTGCATTGAGAACTCTTTCACTGCTAGGGTACTGCTTGAATTCTCACATTGAACAGGAAATCGTTGAAAATTCGTGCAAATCCACATTGGTGCCACCTATGACTGCACTTAAGTCATAACTACCGTTTCATCGTTTTTTCATCCAATGTCTTCCACCATCTATATGTTTACCTGGAAGACATGCTGGATTAGCAAAACCTCGTTATCCATAAATAATTGATCACTTTCCAGGAAATCGATGGAAATTAATTATCCGCAAGGTGTTCCACATGTTCTGATTGAATGAAAACAGTTAGAGCGCATGGGATTTACGCATGGCTAAAAATCCGAGTAGAAAACTTAAAAGCCAATTCTAAGGGATAACTAAGGGATTTTTATATTAAATCCATACAGATAAACCAAGTTCATAAAATTAATGACTTAAGTTTTAAGAACATAAAAATTGTATGTAAGAAATCCGAAGAACCTAGTATCACATGATTGTCTGTTTTCCAAAATTCCATTTAAGAATCACAGTTTGATTGTGTAACAACTCGTAAACCCCTCACTGAATCAACCGTTCACTGCCTTGATTGTCATGGCTAATCATTTCATTTATTTGTACTATTTTGCAAATGGAAACTGAATTGGGGATAGTCAGTCATTGTAGTTACCCTAAAATACTCAATGAAACCATCGGGGCTTATTTGTCAGAAATAGATTCTAGGATTATTCCGGTGGGGGTTGGGTTCTTACAATATTGATAATTTGTGAAGTGAAATTAAAATAATTTTCATTAACACAATTGTCTACTCCGGCCCACAAGATGATCCATCCAGCGAGCAAAATAGAAAATGTAGAGAATTATGGGATAGGAGACCGTAGGTACAAATGTGATAAAGTAAAAAAAAAATTGGATCCTTCCATTTAGTGGATAAATCAAGTCACGTATTACAGAACTGTGGAATTAAACTCGTATCGGTCAGGAAAACACCCGCGGAAGACATTCGTGGAATAACTTCAAAAAACCTGCGTAGGAATTATTCTTTAAGAGATACTCGTTGTTTATATAGTCAATAGTAACACAGAACATAGAGAAAAAATGGATCTTGAATAGTCATCATTATCTCAACAGTAGGAAACAACTTTAATAACTAACAAAGTCATTCAACGCATAAAAAGTTGCTGTTTTACGCTATGACATCATTAATTTTGTTACATTGACCCAAAGAAATTTATATGGAGATAGGAGCTTATTTATAGGAAGAACCTGAATTGACAGGGGGGCACGGAAAGGAGGCTTTATTGCCAGTTGGGGCTTAATCATGTTTTGCAAGTGTATTTAATTTGCCAAAGAAGTAACGTGGGTCATAAACGGGTGATAATTTTGGACCCTTTACTGACATACCCGGAATACACATCCTTTACTACTCAGATGTACAACTACGCATCTCTGTGCTCATTTGCTGTTAAAATAAAATCACTGACTTACGCAGAAATTGACAAACAAAAGAGGCAACTTTCTGACTCAAAGTACTGTCTTATCAAAGAAAGACCTGTTACAACAGAAGAAATTTAGAGAAACACGTACATGGCCTAGAAACCTACTGTTCTCCCCGGGGAAGCACAATAAAGTACTCCCGATGCTCTTGAAATGACATTAGGGGGGGGGGGGGTGTTCACATATTTCATGTCCATGTGGTCTTCTACAGCCACAAAATCCCTTCATTACGACCTTCACGTGGGCCTATTCAACTTGTACAAGTTCGAGATGGTTCACAAACAATCAAGTGCATTTCTCCAATAGATCAGTTATCCCTCATCCATCTCTTCAATTTCCTCTTGGTTCTCTTTCTTTCCTTTGCCCCCGGTCGTACTACCATTGCTTTCCTCATGTTGCCCCCCTGGTATCTGTCCTCGTTGTAGCATTTGTTCTAGCCGCTGCATCTCTTCAAGGCTTGTTGCATTAGCGATTGCTGCCTGTAGTACAAATAAAACACAAAGTAAAATAATGGATGTTTAAGTTTAGGATAAAGGACGTCAAAGTTTAGTTTTACTTTAAGGATATTGTTTAAATGAACATTTGTTGCGTTTGTCAACTTCGGATATCTGCGATCAGTTTGTCCTAAGAAGAATGCCATAGAAACTGGGAATAAAATACCATTTTGTACACAAAAGAACAATGAAAACTGCTCTTTTTGGTTTAAAAATTTAAGAATTACTACTTTAATGGTATATTTTGGCCATAGCTTATGTAAAAACGAGTGTTAAGTTCAGAATCGGTAGGGCGCAAGATAAGTGATAAATGAATCAAAGAGGTAAGGACGGGGACAAAAATAACCTGGAGGCTGAGAGCGTGCCAAGATTAAAGTAAATACAAGGGAGAGAGATGCTTAATGCAGCTCAAACGTTTTGGGTTGTATAGTGAGACTCTTAAAGCAATCACTTCCGGTAAACCTAACAAATTAATAAACGGGGAATGCCAAAAAAAGTTCCACGGGTCTACAAAAATGAACTAAAATTCCTCCTGTGTACAATCCACGTTTGTGTCACATGAGTTGCTGAAATCCTATTGGTATAAGCCACTTGGACCACATCGTTCCCTTCGAACGTTGTTTTAACGACCAACATTAAAATTCTTTGCCTACCTTAATTGCTTTGACATCCATCTCTCTCTTTGTGTCTACTTCCTTCTTTGCCTTAACTGGGGAAGGTTCCTTCACTTCAAATCTAGAGCAACGGAGATAGACAATACGTTACAATAACAGTTACTACTTTCAATGAATGCCTTTTGGGGCGCTATTTTACTCTTGTACCCACCTCAACATACTCTTGAAATGTAAACAATAGACTTCGAAAGAAGCCGCTAACGTAGTAATTAAGCGAACAATAGACATGAACCGAAGGAAAGGACTGTGAGGAAGTCATAAAAAATCTATAACTATAACTTTTCAAACGTGTGCATCTCAATGCTCTGCTATCAATGACCCTTTTCCCTTGTTCCCTGCATTGGCCATTGCACAATAAACAGATCATTTCCTCCTTAAACAAGCCGTATTGCCTGCACCAAAGTATACAATGTTCGCGATCGTTTTTAAAAGCGCCCCAAAATACTTCTGGGAAAGCAGCAAATTCTGGTCTCTGGGCCATAATACTTGTAGTGTTAGAATCTAATGGTAGTAAGCAATGCAATCTGATATAGCAATAAAACAAGATAGTGCAACATGGCTGACACATGTTCAATAGTACGTTTACTACACAAAACAATCATCCACTTAAGTCCCACATCGATTGTTAAATATCATGTCTTATACTCATATTGTATTGTACATGTCAATTGTTCGCTTAATTACTACGTTAGCACCTTCCTTCGAAGTCTATTGTTTACATTTAAAGGATATGTTGAGGAGGGTACGAAAGTAAAACAGTGCCCATTTTGGTATAGTGACACATTTGATGCCCTTCCTGGGCTGCCGGTAAAGAGCTGAGTAAACAATTCAATATCCTTACAAGATACTCTAATTGTATTTAAAAAGTTATGGCTATGATATATCGACGTCATCGTCAGTAAACACTTTGCATTTCTCCTACATAAACTTGTCACATCGAGAAGCAGAAGAACTGTAAAGATATTGCATCTCATTCAATCCAATTGCTGTGATATTGTACAGCCCATCTAAGCGAAAGAATTGGGAAGTAACTGCGTATGATGCTACGGCCATTCGGAGACGAATGTTATATAGAGACAGATTTCACGTTTTAATTGTGAATGATGAGCAATTTCCATCGAAACCATAAGTTAAAAACGGTAAATTCTGCACGTAAAACGGCCAGATATTATTAACACTCTTACAGTCACAGCATTTCATAAGACGTACACAAAGTTAACTACGGTATTCCTTGTTTTACTTTTAGATACAGTATGTCACACGCCTCTCATATTCCCGCTTCCAACGTGGTTTCCAAATAAAACGAATTCACAGGTGTAAATTCATTTGCGCTTCTCACTTTCACAATGAACACAAGTCTTATAAGATTACAATCGATGAACTGTATTACTTACTTACTGATGCACGACAAGCCAACATCATTAAGTACTTTGTTGTTCACTATCAATCCCTTTACCTGGTTTCAAAAGGCGGAATTCTTTTCCAATGGTGATAAGCTATAACCCACGCGCTGGAACTAAATCAACTACTCCTCAAACAATGCCTTGGGAAACTATATGCTCTGACACGAAGTTGACGACTAGAAGCTGACTTCTTAAAATTACCATGCGGTCGTCGCTGCTAGTATTATCACCTGAACATTGCATCTGCACAATCATATCAAGTAGGAAGTTTCCTGTTTGAACAGAAGCTATCTCGATATCCTGATGCCTTAATTCAATCCCGTTGACGCCTTTACCTCTCAAAAGGAGCTCTTTCATTAAGCTATTTTAATATGATATCAAGTGTAGCTCACTAAGATACGTCATTCCATAGTTCCATGCCGTCTCCCATCCTTCGGTATAGAAACCCGTAACTAGTCTTCATCTTCCAGCGATCATAATACATAATCAGCTTTTGTAAAATCCCTGAACATCACTGCACTTTGCTATTTTAGTATAGGTAGATCATCGCAACTATATTCAAATATAATCTTCTTGTCTCAAGTTATGGGCAACAGGTGTTGGATCATCTACATGTCAACTAAGCTTATAGTGATACAGACTGCACAAAAGCAAGGGTAAAATGAAAAAAATTCTAGTCGTATTCGTATGTCATGTGACCGGCATCGCCCATCCATAGCTATCACAATTACAATCCCTATTGTTTGATACTTTTTAGAACATGCTTATTCCTGCTTCTTCATAAATGTACATCCAGCTATCCAATAAATCAGATCTAATTGCTAAACACTGTCTCTTACTGGGATTCCTTGGTGGCAATGCGCTACGTACTTTACGTCAGCATTCAACTGAAATAACATTTTATACCATCCATACAAAGGTGGGATATTTTGGCGTACACGGCAGCATAACCTTGAAGAAATTCTTCTATCGTTTTCTTACAGCAGATCATGATTCTGCGGCCGTCACGCTTTCTAAACTATGATATAGATTTAAAGCCTTTTTTCTCAACGTGAAATTACCGAGCAGTGACTAGATCAACTTTATCAAGTGTACATAACTCCATGACATTACATCAAGGTAAGTCTATTTCAAAAGTGTAACTTAAATGTTTCCAGAAAGTATATATTTAGACAAAGCAGAATGGTTAAGTAAATGCTCAAAATTGTCCCCCTCCTTACCCCTCCTCTCCACCGACACTAAACACATAGCAAAGATTCTTCACTCTGCCTGTTGCAAATTATATTTGTCATTGAAAGAAGATTCTTAAACACAAGGGCAGTGAACTACTTACGTTTTTGCTTTTCTTGGCGTGGAATCCTTCTTGTTGTCGACGGTTTTGTTTGATTTGAACATACGAGCAGCAGCAATCCTTTCCTGTCAGGAAATATCAGAAGTCATAAAACATCAAAAAACATCAAAATTTAAAAGCATACAACAAGACAGATAAAGGGTTGGGGTTTTTTCTCAACTTTCCAGTAAAAAGGTCTCCTTTGCTAGAAACCGATGCGTTTCTACTTTGCTATTTCTCTTGGGTTTAAAATCTTAAATTCAACTGTAATTCTTACGATTTCGACCTCATCATTGCAATTTCAATGAAAGAAATAAAACTTACTTAATGTAATAAATAACATTCGATTCCATCATAAAGTGGGTAAAATAAACCTTTTCCACTTCCTAATCAAATAGTAGCTAGTGTCTGAACAGAACAACATTTTCTCATTAACAAGAAAGAGAATAAGTTGAATATCAAATGGAAGTGTGCTCACCTTCTGCCGAATTCTTTGGAAATCTAGGACCCGGAGTTGTGGAATTTTGCTGATGACGTAAAGTCGATAATGCGGCCGACTTGCAACAGGATTTCGGAGCAGACTTCACATTTAAAAAAACCGAAAGAAAGAATGGATCAGAATCACCGTGTGACCATGTAACATACCTTGTTGTAAGTATCTTAAAATGTACAAAGAACATAACTCATAAGGATGAGGCAAGAAGATATAAAAAAGCTAAAATTGATACACTTTTATGGGAAATTAGAATGGGAATCAAGGGAAGAAATGTGGCACATGAAATCCTATCTAGGCCTGAAAATAACCAGATTAAATTACCAGTAATATTCAAATTACTGCCAGTCTAAAATCAACATAAAAGAAGCTGAAATGTGTTAATGGTTGACTTTCAAACAAATGAATTGAAAATAACAATTTCAAGGGAATATTGTTGCAATTCCTTAAATTTTGTCTGAATATTGAAACAAAAATATTTACTACCAAAAATCCCTTTTATCAGCGTTTTCTACCTTTTTCTGCCAAAAAATAAAGTTAGTATTGGGGTCACTTCAAAGAATGGGATGAAGACGGTGGCAACAAACAATTACATGGAAGAATACACCACAGGAGAGTTTAAAGTGTGACGTAATGCAGTTCGTTTTTGTTTTCCAGGTTTCAATTCTTCAGTAGTCTTTTCAGTAGTAGAAGATTTTTAAATATTTTGAATACTAATTACCCCTCTCCTTATGTATAACATTCATCTTTAAATTTCTTAATTCTTGAGAGTCTTTACACTTTCTTTGTGTAATCATCCAATGCATATTTTCTACTGTCCTAAGGCACTAGCACCTTCATTATGTACAATGTTGGTAAAACACAGTTTCTGCCACAAGAAAACTGCAAAAAACCTTTCGCTGACAGGCAACATAACTCTAACTAGATATTTAATTAAAATAGAATATATATTTACCTGAGATGTCTTATTGATTTTACTGTAGCTAATGGATCAATTTCATTCTAAAGTGAAAAATAACATAGCAGTAAGTAAACTCATGTTATCTTAGATTCTCTTTCAAGTCATCTCAAACAATGGCCTCAAGAATATCATCATTTTGTAAGGGGCTACTGTATACAAATCATCAACTTCTTGTTAAAACTCCCATTCTTCTTGTTGATCTGTTGCTGACATGAATTCATACGAATTGATGCAGCAAGGGATGTAACTTGGATGCAAGTACAATTTGTGGCAAAATAGTAGATTGAAAAATTCATGTAAGTGAAGATGGAGTTCTATTTTATTGCTGTATTAATTCTCAGAAACTGTAAGGAGCATCTGAAAGTTCTATGGTTATGGAATAAAGTGGATCAATCGGATGAAAATTATTTATGTCTTTATATCTCAAACATTAAAAAATCATGTATACCACTGTGCAAGAAAAACACGTAAATATTATTAAATTTGTACCCAATATACATATATCCACAACAAATGAATAATCTAAAAGTTAATTTATGGTACAAAATTAATTTGGAAGGAAGTAGCAATTCCAACCATTTTTGTACTTAATTGCTTCCATTAATCTGACACTAAAAATCATAAGAATGTTGAATGCCTCTTGATGCTGTTGCACTGAGGCAACCCAAAGAATACCATTGCTAGTTGAGGATAAATAATAAGTTATGTATCAGCAAGAATTGCATTAAAATGTTCATCACATGATACCTACCAAATCTTGAATATTGTTGTTTGTCAATATCAGTGAGTCCAAATGTGGCAGGCATTCTTCAATATGATCTTGTATTCGACTGCAAGTGGGAAAAAATCCCTTAACTCATGAAGTACATATGTATATAATCTTAAATAGTACATAACAATAAGATGCATTGTGTTTACACCAGCATCCCAAGTCGCATGGGTAGGAGATGCAACTGGGGCATTCCAAGTTACAGAGTTCTCTACCAATAGCAATGGAGGAATCTTCTAAGTATTACACATCAATATTTTCAGTCAACAATAACTGCATATATCCCTACAATAGACTCTTTGTTCTCATAATCATTTTACCCTATTTGAAATTTTCTTGCAAAGAAGAGTTTTCAATGAGCATTGCAGGCCATCAACAGGAGGGTTAGATGCTACGATAAAGACAATGCTATAATAAATATAGATAAGTAACTCAGTTCTATGATCACACATACATTGTTGTTTTGATCTGATAACAATTTTAAAGGGTTTATACACATTTCATAACTAATATAAGCACACTGGTATTTCTTTTAAAACAGGGAGGTGGTAAAAACACTACATGGAATAAGACACTTCAAATTATTATAACAGCTATTGCACCATTTATCTAAATGTTTGACAAATATTCCTAAAGTTAATGGAAAATATTTCAGATATGCATACCTCATAATTAGTAGGATCTTCATCATATCAAATGCTGTTACACTACACTTTTATAGCACCATGGCCTATTCTAGACCATGCATGTTTAATCAAATTTTACAATTAAACTTTCTTTTGCACATCTGGCCTGCTGTTAATGATTTTCCTCATTCCAGACTACTGCACACACATCCTTTCACACCTTGGTAAATTACCATTTCGAGCAGCTGTGGTCTAGTGGATAAGTTTCTTGCCTTCAGATCAAGAGGGTCATGAGTGTCCGGGTTCATGAATATTACAGAAGGGCTATCGGTTATGTCAAGGCATCTGGTCTTAGAGTGCTCTATGCTCCAGCACAGCTAACAGGTTTATCACCTAAGCTCTTAAAATGTATAACAGGGCTTCAAAAAATCTTCCTTATGAAGCAATTGGGGGGGGGGGGGGGATAGGTAGAGTAAACATCACCTTTTAGTATCTGATAAATTAGCAAAGTACTCACTATTTACTCCATGACACACATACAAACAAATCAATCCCCTTACAATACATATATTACACAGCCTGTGTATATGATTCTTCTTATTACAAAGATCAAGTAAACAACTTTAATACAAATATAAATTTTACCAGCAATTAAGCTAAAGAAGGTAACATCAGCCTGGGTGACAGTCAAGCATCATTTGTTCCCTTGTCAAGGAAAATAACAGATTAAATAACAGGAAAATGATATTGATAACATCATGTTTTGATAGAAAACAAATTGATGAAAACACACACCTTTTTTACTGTTGAGACTCAAATGTGTGACAAATAATCTCATATGTATAAATCAACCTACCTTTTGGCCTCTCCTTTTACTCTTCCATTAGATATGTGTACATATATGAAATTTATTAGCATTTGACAATAATAGTTTTTTTCATATCAATAACATTAAATACCATGCCTGTGTTATATGCTAAATGATTTACAATATAATCACCAGAAAACTACAAGTTATCGTCACCACCATCATTATCATGTGCATGCTCATAAACATTATATAAACATAATAGCAACATTACAAACATAAAAATTCATATGTAATACTATACTGTCATCATCAACACACAGTTTAATTTAACAATGCCTCCTACCCCACAAAAAAGGTTCTAAAGAACCTTTGGCAGAAAATCATATGAAAGTGAAATGATTTGATTGGAGTAATAACTTAATTAAATTATTAGGATAACTAACAGCCCTAAGCTACATATGTTGAAGATCACAATATACTCAATTTATGAAATAAGAATAAAATACTTTGACCTACAGAAATCATCTCCACCCTTATCAAACTTGCCTTTTGTTATATGACAACTCAAACTGTAGCATCACCACAGGCACCATGTTACTGGTGCCACTGTCAAAATTGGATGGAAAAATTAATAGCTGCTTCTTCTCTGAGAATCCTTAACATGCCAAAGTTCTAATGTTCTACAGAGCAGATAGGTGCCTTAAAGCAGCTGAAAACATTTGTTGTGTACTGATATGCTAGTACAGCTATCAAGTATGGAAATTCTGAATCTCAAAAAACCCACCTTGGTGACCTTCGGCATCACTTACTAGACTACAATACTACAAGTTACCCTGAATGTGTAGACAATTGAGAATAATTTCTCAAGCCTATGTTTCCAGTTATGTCCATAAATCATGTTTCCTGGCAAGATACTCCTATCATATCATGATGATCGGATAACTAGTTAACCATATAGACACAGTGTTTATACAAGAATCCACTTTTTTTGTTTAATAAAGCATGAATAAGATAAATATATTTTCCCCTCACCAAATCCTGTTATTATTGAGAAGTAACGTCTTTAATCTCTTCAAAAGTGGAAAGCCTTCCAACTTTCTGATGTCATTATCAGACATATCTATGCAATCAAACTGATCCTAAAGAAAGAGAAGCATAGACATGAATAGTGTCAAATGACCTAAAATTTCATCTTCATTAAAACATTCTCCAGTATAAAATTTTGCTTATTCCTGGTTCATAAACAATAACATTACACTACTAAAAACACCAACTGGTAAATTATTTTTTCTGTACAAATGTGGCTAAAACTAATAAATGAAATTTTTACAAAGACTAGATTCAAAACTAAAAAAGGAAAAGAATTTCATACACAAGGCCTGCTGAAATGGAGTTATTCTTAATGATATTTGAAAACCTGCAGAAATTAAGGGCATGCATGTTGTAAAACTACTTTGTAATTGCTGTAAAATGCTTCTCTCCCTATTGACCAGAACAATCGGCCTACTGGTAGATCTACATTTGGCAAGGTTTCCCTTCATCACCCACCTTCTCTTGGAAATTCAAATAGACCTTTAGACGTTTGACCATTGTAACAATGCTGCCATCATGAGAAACCCACCTTAGTAGGAAGGGTAATAGAACCAGTCAAGGCCTCACCTCATATTAACAGAGGGACCAACACTGCAAGTGTCAGCCAATGTGGCTACACTGGTAAGGTGTACTACTTGCTATAACTAGGAAGCTCAAGAGACACACATTTTATCTACTACCTGTATTGTGAATTATTTCCCTTTCATTTAAACCCATTGTATTAAATGTCCCAAGCCTATATTGCCAAAAGGATTCTTTCTGGCATAAAGTCTCTGTTTAGGCTTCATAGGCTAATGACTACGCACCCTTGTTGTGGCAGGTAAATAATACACATTTACAATGTTTGAATATCAAAGATTGAAGAGTGTACAAGAGTACACCACATGAGTAAAATTTGGGTACCTTACACATGTATCTATCTATTATACAGCTTTTGTTCCAATTTGCTGCCTTTTCGTAGAAGCTAAAGTTGATTAAATTGTATAGGAGCCTTACAAACCTTGTGATCAGTGTGACCTTGCTTCAATTGAACTTTAGCACCTTCTGCTGATAAACCAAGAGAATTTGAGCAACAATATAGTTTATTTTACTTTCTATTTCTGTTGTCCATTCCACTAGTCATGCAGCTCTCCCTCAAACACAAATTCGTTCATTCAAATGATGTGAAAAGTTGTGAGTAACACTCAGTATTGTTTAGCTGACAAAAGCACAACCTTGTTCTTGCTCACACATGAATGAAAGGATGCATCAGACAAGTGTTACAATTTCTTCAGGAGGTACATTGTACACAATTATATTGTGTTGTGATTCAATCCTTGGTATCCCATTGTACAGTATGCTACCTTGGGTGATGATAATTCCTATTTCAAGACATTGGTATTTTGACGGAATAAGAGGTCTGTAAATGCTGGTTCTTGTCTGAGTACAGATTTATTAGAGCACATCAGCAATTTTAACTTGTAGCCTTGTAAAACAATCCTCATGTTAGCTCATTTTGGAGCCACTATGGATGGATTTGAGGCTTCCCCTTCCCACCCGTGGAACCATTAAGTTCTCAATATTATAGAAAAGAAACAAACTCTTTCCTGGTTATCAATTTTGTACCTTCAGTTCTGATGGAGACTTAATTGAAGTTTTGTTTTATTTGTTTATATTAAGCTCTGTGTGTAGACATTTCTCTTAAATCGATTCACACCTTGACATACCTATTTGTAGAGACAAACTGCAAATAATTACCCTTGGGGTCTTTTCATGAATGTTTCAACCTTCTTTGTTTCAGTCAGCGGGCATGGCCAGACGTTTTGGGTAAAAAATGCTACACAATCAAGGGCATTCATGTAGACTTGAATCATGGTCGACACAGAAGACAGATTTCAGGTTGAAGTGAACAGAAGCATAGATTGACACTCCTCAATGGATTCGTTTTAGGTGAGCTTACAAAAACAGCTTAATGGTTGCTCAAGGGTCTTCTGCAAAAAACGAAGAAATACTATTGAACTCAGCCCAACAATTATTTCACTTTACACAGACTCACTATTCACTACACAATTTTGTTGAAGTGTGTAGCTTTTTGTAGCAAGGTGCATATTCTTTAGCAGCCATGACAGGCAAAATCTACCCAGACAATATTACTTGTAAACAAGCAATTGATTGATGCTGATGGATGGTGTCCTTTATGCAGACAGAGGGAATGTCTGCCTAAATAGTCATAGTAAACAAAAGCCCCTATTGCCTATCAAACATTATCCGTTTCACATAGTCTATATAAGTGCATATTATTTACCTGCCTTAACCATATAAGTCTTAAACTCCAAATTGGTCATACCATGAGGATGATCATGATGGTCACATACAGCAAAATATTCAAAAAGACTGCTTTGTGAGACACATTTCTTGTCCCCAAGAGTTCTCTTCATAAATTCTGGTATTGTGATTTGTAATTGCTAAATCACACAGAAAGGGCAGTATCTGTAGTAACAAGTAATAAAGGATATAAATAACTTAATGGAAGCAAAGAAACATTTCTCTCTCATT